>WYDF02101818.1:0-10604 GCA_009867245.2 Adranes taylori
ATTTCACCAAAATCTATTCTCCTAAACATATATTCAAGGAGTGACGTGAACAGTTTTGGTGATATGACGTCTCCCTGACGCACTCCTGTTTTAATATCGAAATCGTGCGTATCGTGCGTTAAACGTATAATAAGTTATAAATCTTTAAATATTACATTAATCTGTAAATTAAAATTAATAATGTTCATATGAAATGTTTAACTACAAAATTGTTAATAATAACTCCTTAGAATTCTAATTAGCTTAAAATTTCTGTATGTATGAGCGGGGGTCTTACAGTCTCTGCCGTCTCCTGCATTGCGATCGCCATCTCTTCCTAACTCTCCAGGTGTCTTAATCTATTGCCCTATCCTTAATTGTTTCCATAACCCCAGTTAACCATGACTTCGCAGGTCTTCCTCGTTTCCTTCTATTCATTGGTTATACTTTAGAGCTCTTCTTGGCCATCTGCCTTCCTTCATCCGACGGACATGTATATGCTATATCAAGTACCTAGTTTCTATTCTTTCGACGTTATATGTATTTATTCAGTTCTTCGTCTGATGTCAGTATTAGGTATATGTTTTTTTCTTGATATGCGACACGCTCTTCTCAGGTAGTCCATTTCGACAGTGCCCACTTTTTTCTTTCCCTTCTCAGTCATTTGCCAACTTTCCACTCCATATGTAAGGATAGGCTTTACAATTACTTTGTAGATTATCACTTGGTTTTCAGTGTAATTGTCTTAGACCAAAGTATTGAATTCAGAATTTGTACTTCCGACCTTGTTGAACATTCGGTATCTCGTTCTGTTGTTCCTTTACTATAGATGATACTTTCCAAATATTTGTATTCATAGCATCTTTCTACTTGTCTTATTTCCAAATCTCTGTCTTCGTCTTCGGTACCTACCCGCATATATTCCATTTTTCGTACTCATCTCTGAGATTACTGAGCATATAATTGCATCTTTTTCGAAGCTTTCAGTTATCACCTGATCATCGGCGAAGAACAGCGTTGTTAAATCGTGGTCTTCAGTCCCATGCCCGCGCACTTCTGTCCCAATTTGTTAGTGCTTCTTGGATATATATTTTAAAGAAGGTAGGAGGAAGACAACGTCCTTGTTTCAGACTCTTCGTTACTGTGAATATCTTCTAGAGAGTATTTCCTATGTGAACCGTACTATGAGGACTTTTATAGGTATTAACCTGTGCTCTTACGTATATTTTACTAACGTTCGTGTTCGTCAGAACATTGAACAACATTTTCAAGGGGACGTAAGCCAACTCCAGATCTATGAATACTAGATACGTAGCGAGGTTTCGAGGTGCTCGTTTTCCAATTACTTGTTGAAGAGTAAATGTGTTGTCCGTGCATGATCTTCCTGCCCTAAATCCACTCTTTTCTACAATTTCGTTATACTCCTCTTGTATTCTTCGTTTCAATATGCGACCATACAACCGTACCAGCGAGCTAGTCACACTAATGCCTCTACAATTTCCGCACTCCTTTCTGTCCCGCTTCTTATATATGGGACTAATGTAGGCCAAGTTCCAATCTGCTGGAATATTTTATCACCACCCTCACACCTAATAAGCATTTATTGAAAATGTCTACTAGGGTTTCCGGAAGAGCGTCTAGTTCGTGCTTTACCAGCTCAATGGGAATGTCTCCAGGTCCCGAGGATTTTCCATTTTTCACTTGTGATAACTCTTTTCTCAATTCTCCTTTATTTATTCTATGTATCTCTGCGTCGTCTCTCATTGTGACGTTGTCTATCCCTACAAAAATTTATGCGTACTTTGTGTTAATAGTGATTTGTAGTACTATTCCCAGTTTTTATTCTAAATTAAATTTATGTTTCCACCATCTTTTCTTTCCTTCCTAAGACTTCTTATAAATTTCCAGGCCTGCGCCCAGTTTCGTCCGTCCTAAGCATATTTCTACCTCCTCGCACTTTTCTTCCCACATCTCACCTTTTCTCATGGCCACTTCTTTCTTCACTTCTCTATTGAGTATGTTATAAATTTTGCGGTCTTCTAAATCTTTCATACTTAGCTATGTTTGGTAGGCGCTATTCTTTTTGTGTATTAATTTTTCTATTTCTTCAGTTCACCATTCCGGATGCTTTGTTTTGTTTGCTTCCTGGTATCCCAAAGCTTCTTTGGTCGCTTGATGGACGCATATTTCTACATTTTGGTATTCTTCATCAGCAGTTTATCTATGGTTTGAGTTGGCAAGTTTCGAAGCTTGTCTTAATTTATAAAGAAACTGTACCAATTCTTGTTTTAGGCTATCGCTATTATATTTTATATTTGTGAATGTTGATTCGTCCTCATTTGTCACTTATTCTGGTTTGCTTTTTTCTGTGGTGTACAGTTATTTTTGCGACCTCCATAAAATTTCTATGCCGTTAAATTTCCATATTTAACTTAATGATAATTAAATTAAAATTTAATTTAAATGTTCAGAAATGAATTAAGTGTGTCCTTTGTGAAATCAATGTTAATCGTTTAAATTTATTTTCTATGTGCCTCGTGACGTAGACATTTGATTTTCATTAAAGTCGGTGATAGGCCTGCACGCCGAAACTGTACCGACTATATATAATTACTAAAGAAATAAAAAAAGCGACCAGGGTTATTCATGTTTACGTAAGCATTAAAATTCAAAATGAATTCCAAATTCTACAAAATTGGTAATATATAAATATAGAAAAATATGTAATATTTGCTGCATTTTTAAATATAAAATACTTTTATAATTATTTATAATAAATAAGTGTGTAGTACTGAAACGCGTATTAAGTAAAAGAACGTAATATTAGATAACGGCTTATCTGCTAAAATTCTAAGAATAATTTTATCAAATCTACTTTCTTTTGCGTGACCAATTTTTGTTAAAATATCTATCTAATGATCAATTAAGGTAATGAACAAATATAGAAACCATTTAAATAATTATAACATTACATGGCCTTACATTCAGCAATAATGAGCAACTTAGGCTTTCCTAATCTATAATTTACAGTTTTTTTTTCTTTTTTATATTTAGTTCCAATACTAATTATATAAGCAAGTTAAAATTATTCTAAGAATGAGAAATATAGATATTCCAATAATTCATTATTTTAACCAGATAGGTGCATATTTTTACATTACTACTTTACAGGTGACCGTTACTTTTTTATTATGTATATACTTCTTTTCCCTTGATGCAAATACGTGTATCAAAATATATTAGTCTGATCGTTTAGGTTAGGTGTTCAGCAATGATGTTGCATCACTTAACGAGAAAACTTACCAATAAGTTTTTTCTCCAAGTCTAATTAAAACCGGTAAACATTCTAATTTCGAAAGTATTAACCACTAAAGTGATCGTGAAAACGAATGTGGAATAAACAAGTTTAAACAAAGTAATAAACTAATTTGATAATTTAATCGATTAATCGATTCTGACAATTTTTGGTACCCTACTGTTCAGAAAGTAAACCAGCTTATCAGGATATATTCATCCTTACCTTTGGTAATACCAAGAAGTGTGGTATGAAACTGGTCGAAGAGTTCAGGCCATAATATTTACTTGTGTGCTTTTTCTCATTTCTTCTCTCTTTTTCAGTAGTAATGTTCCCAGGTTTTTTGGGCACAGGTGATAATTAATATTCTACGATCGCGATAAATAACATCGATCCATAACTTATTGTAAAATTTTAAAAACGTTACTCTTGTAAAACCACCCAAAACTTGACGCTCCACACGCTCTCCTCGCAAAACTTGCTGTCTAATACACCAATTTCTTTAGGATTTCAAGAATGATATTAACCAATCTCTTCCAACCATATTTTGTTGTTTACTAAAAGTGTGCTCTAGATTGACTAAAGAGTGCTCAAGATTGGTTTCAGTCAACTAAAACGGGACTTATCATAGGTTTAGAAGTGGAATTTATAAAGTTACTCCACTTCAAGCTTCATTGAAGAAGAGTCTATTACTTTATTTATTTGAGGCCTAGCTCTATAATGTATCTCAGAATAGCAAAATGATATTTGCTCTTTTGATTAACCTCCTCTCAATCTTGAATGGAGCTTAAAGTTTCAGTGCATCGTTCGAATACATTATTTGTTAGTCTTTTGTGCGAAATTGCTATACGAAAATGCGAAACTTTTATAGCTTTCGGTGATTGGTTAAGACTGCATGAAAAATTTCTATGAAAGGATGTGTACAAGGCGTTTATACGTAAATTGAACCTATTTATGAGTCCTGTTCTTATTTGAAACGTACTATAGGGAAGTACAGTTTGATGCACGCCCCAGGTTGCTATCGGTCACTGACCTCCGGAAATAAATACTTTTTTGTCTTTTCTTTAGTTTCTTCTTTTTTCCAAGTTCACAAATGAGTAATGCAATTTATAAAAAACATCAGCTAATTAGTTCCAAGGAAGAATATTGACACGAGACAATATCTTAATTCAATAAAAACTAATCAAATAAATAAATTAATAATCAGTAATTAATAAATTAGATAATATAATTAAACGGATAATTTTATGCGGTGTATAGCTAGTAGATCTTTTTCGCGCTTACATAAGAAGATCTGGAAATACATACGCACCTGCAATTCGCTCGATGTGTGGTCCTATATCCAAGCAAAATGAAAAGTCATTAAAGTCAAAATGGTTTATAACTTTCCCAACACGTGCCCTTTTTTTAGATATCTCTTTCAAAAGTTCGCTTAAACATTTAGCCCCGCTTACACAAAGTTATTAATGTATGTATAATCTAGTTCCTTATCTCATGTTGTTTTGATATCTACATGTTCAAGTAACGTGTTTCGTACAAAAAAGCAATAGATTAGACAGCAGTTGATATATTGATAGAGATTTTGATAGCCAGATGTTTTCATTCCGAACTCAAACACAGTTTTTTATATTATGTATTTTTGCATGATGTTTATGGTTTAACGGACTTTCTTAATTACTTTGGAGAAGCGTTGCTATTTTTGAGCTGTGTTTATGTAAACTTAACACCATCTTTCAGTATATGTACAATAGGTATGCTAAAATGCACATTTACGTTATGTACCGTTTATAAAACTTCGATATGAGCTGTGTTTATGTAAACTTTCACCATCTTTCAGTATATGTAGAATAGGTATGCTAAAATGCACATGTACATTATGTACCGTTTATAAAAGTTCGATATGAAAAGACTACATAGGTCAACACTAACCCGACCCATTTTGAGCTTTATTCGCACGTTTCAATCAGCCTAATTCTCTTTGAATGATCAGACCTACCTTTCGAACAGCGAGCACATTCGCAATATTAAGAATGGTTTGTTCTATTAAGCGCTAGAACATGTCACTTGTTTGAGGTAAAATTTTAATAAAATTCACTCAAATCAGGTGAGGTAAATATCTATATACCATTATTACTTTTCGGCTAAATCTTTCGATCTTCCGTCATCTCATCCTCATATTCATTTCTTTGCACTTACTCATAAATATTTTGTAAAGCCCGTCCTGCAACCTTCGATTTTGATGCGAAAGCGAGACGGTCAACGTCAGAGGAAGGCCAACTGTCAAGCGCACCGAGACCACGACGATGCCAGAAACCAAACGTCAGAGGGGGGCATTAAGCAACGTATTCCATGAACGACGCGATATTTGGTGAATGTAGAGATACCCGTGCCAAATCCATTTTCAGGTCCATCGCCAAGCTAAGTCGAAGATCTGTAGGTTCCACCAGGCTCACCACTCTCACTAGCGGCTGTGGTAGATGTCCCATTCCCACTTACCGATCAAACTTCATCAATGCATTCGAACTTTCAGATGATTATTTATAACAAATTACACGTCATACCTAGTTCGCTAATATTTTTTATCTTTGGCTTTTGTTAAAACAGAGAGTCGTCTTAACAACTTTTGCTTCATATTTAACTTGTCAACATGTCTGTCATTTAACGAGTGCGATTAAAGCCATATCATTTATTGTATATACGCAGAATAAAAATCATTTTCGAGGCAAGCGTAAATGCAAAAAAAATTATGCTTGCCGCCACGAAATGAATGTTCTAATCCAAGTCAACTATTTACTTACGAATAGCTTAATATTATAATGAGCCGGATTTGAAAAATCAGCCCGATTGGATAAAATAAATAAATAAATAGAGTTTATAGCACGAGCAATATATGTGATAGAAAATTCTTAAACATAACCTATTACATGTTCTCCCTTAATAAGTCATCATGGATTAACCAAATTTAAAATTCGAGCTTCAAAAGTTTAATAGTTACTGACATAATATATTGTAACTCCTAAAAATACGTGTATTTTTACGTGTATTATCATATTTTTACAGCTGTATGTACAAATGCTACTTCCCCATCTGTGTCAAGTATCAATCGTATACTACGTAATCGAGCAGCAGAATTTAAATTTAATATTTATTAACATAATATATTCTAACTCCTAAAAATACGTGTAATTATATTTTTACAGCTGTATGTACAAATGCTACAGCCCCATCTGTGTCAAGTATCAATCGTATACTACGTAATCGAGCAGCAGAACGTGCAGCCGCAGAATTTGCTCGTGCTGCAGGCTACGCTGGTCTCTATGCTGGCCATCCGGCAGCGGCGGCTGCAAATCCTTACGCAGCAGCTGCAGCGGCAGCTGGTTTCGCAGCGGCTGCTTCATCAGCATCTTGGCCATCGGCCGTTGCAGCAGCTGCGGCCAGTGGACATGTACCAGGACATGGCCCACCTCCACATCCCGCCGCATTATGGCCAAATGGACCATCATTAGCGGGTGCGTTGCAAGCAGCAGCAGCAGGTGGAGTAGCTGCAGCAGCAGCAGGAGCTTTGATGGGTAAATATATTTATTTGTTATCTTATAATGTTATGCCTTTATATAAGGAGGAATGATACACGGAGTGTTCCACTAAGGCTTGTCAGCTCTTTTATTCTAGCAATTTAATACATAGAGCTCTGGGAACCAATATTCAGTACTAAGTGTGTCAAGATAGCTTGCTGAAAAATGTTCTCAAGTTAGAGATGTCAACGGAATAGGGCGTAATAGTTAAATTCAAATATATAAATTTATGGTGATGTAGCGAAATTGTTTACATACCTTAAATTTAATTGTATTAAGACTTTTTGTCCTATCTCGTTTAATAGGTTCATGGTGGAACCTCCCGAAACTTCTAGTACTTTAAACTTGGTAACGTCAAATTTTTTTATCCGATTTACATAAGTGTACGCTATAAATTAGTTTCTAGATGTACACAAAAATTATTGATAAATCTTGTACAAAGCGCTGTTTGTTAATACTATTAACCATGATTTTAAAATGTTACAAATTAAGTCTATCTAAAAATTCCAAACAGTTTAAATCCATTTAAATATTGTAACGCCGAAGAAGAAATAAAAGTATTTATTCCTATTGGTTCTACTTTAAATACTTATAAGTCAAGATAGTTAAATTCTTGGAAATGTTTTGATAGTTTAGCGTTATTGGTTATTAATTATAAATATTCTCTTTATAAATTGGAGTCATATAAAAGGGACTTTACCCTCTGGATAGGTATTTTTAATTGGTATACCAAGGTACAAAACCTACTATGTTTCAAGGTACAATACTGTACACAACAGGTTAAAAACATCTACTGATATTTTTAGGTTAGGGCTAGATGCATTCTAATGCTACTGTAATATATTAAAATTAATTACTACTCCGTAGTCACTAAATGATTCTCAGTAGTGTCACCGTAATGTTTTAGGTCAATAATTATTCTCTCACAAAATACTCACTAATCAGAAATACATACCACAACAACAGTTTCAATCGAACTAGCTTGCGTCTGTAATATTTGTCGCCAGATAGTGGTGACAATAGCTACCAGATGGCGTATGTTTGTATAAAAACAGGAATGTTCCAAGGTATAACTGTTCCAAAGTAGAACACTCTCCCCTACATGGATAACTCACTATCTATTATCTACAACAGTATTATAGTATTTATATATATATGACTGATTAATATTAATAAAAACGAGATTTATTATTTAGCATCTAAGCAGTACGTTTCTAGTAAATAACACTCCCTTCCCTAAATATAGTTACAACACCATTACCAGTGACAAAGTTAACTGCTATCATCGATCCAACAAGACGAATAGAACATTTACAACGCTTACACTTATTCATTCTCACTCAAATTGTGCAATAGCATCAGATCAAATAATAATATCAATATACACTTTTTATTGGAAATTTTTTAGAATGTTAGTTTATATCTCATCGAATTGGAAAACTTATACATATTGATAATTATATACATTTTTATAATTGCATTAGTTGTGTAGTTTGTGTAGTAGTGTTGAAATTTTAACGTTCATAATATTTTCCAAAGATATCTCTCGGTAACTTTAGTAATAAATATTATTTCCCAAAGCTTTAAGTATAATATTACCTAAGTATAAAAAAACTTGAGCAGCCGTAGTGGGATACATGCCATAAATATTATCACACATCCGCATAAAATCTATATTTATAAACAAATAAAACCTGTATTTACTTATGCAAACTAATTTAACTTGAATCTTATTAATAATTTGTATTAAATTTATATATCGATAATTGCACCTTATTTGTATCACAACGAGTATCTTTCTTATTAAATTAAATTGACGCAGTAATAAGCAAAATATAGAAGCAGACAAACTAGACACTTTAATGCGAATATTAAATAAAACCATTTTAATCTAAGCTACTGAAACATATGACCATATTTTGAGATTAAATTTTGTTTATTGAATGCTTTTATTTACGTACATGGATCGGTTATTTATAAATGTTTTTCTTCTAATTGTATTTCTACTTTTAAAAGGTAATATATTTTTAAAAGCATACGTGTATTGTGATATGCTCAGAAACAGTTGTAATAAATCATTCGCTATTCTTATTACAAGTTATCAGAAACGCTTTTTCCCAAATGAGCAAATTAGCAGTACAAATGGGGTGAGTGTGGATACAAGTAATGTTTATTGTCGCAACTCTGTTGAAGAGCAAGTTTACTGAATACAACATCATATTATATAACGCAAAGCACGCCATTACCACGAAACGATATCTGAGCGTTTCTTTGCTAATCCAATAATTTTGTAATCGATAATTTTGTAACACTCAAGAAGCTAGTTGAGTGTTAACCATTAAACTAAAATAAAATTATTAGCATGATTAAGCGAATACGCAATATCATAGCTGGCAGTTCTCAGATACGAAAATAAAAGTTGAGTCAATCTTCAATTTCATTATAACTAATAACTTAGATATAATGGCAACAAGACTACCTATATCAAAATTCAAAGACAGAAAGTTATTGATGTTAACAGCCACATACATTCAATACATCACATATATCACAAGACATCCCACATACGTAACAAGGTGAAAAATATGGCACGTATCTAATGAGGGGAGTTGGTCTGATCACAGATACATCAAATTTCAGATAAAAAAATTGTCGCTAAGGAAATACTTTCATCGTAACCCGCAAAATGTTGATTGGAGCTTGTACAAGAGTGACCATTCCGCAAAAGATTAGCAATAAGGCTGAATTAATACTTACCGCCAACCAATTGAATGAAGCACTTATGTCAGTCAACAACGAAAACTGCCCCCTCAACTTTAAGGTATCTAACAGGAAAACTCTCTGGTAGAATATTGAACAAATAAGGGCTTGGTTGCAAGTTGGGAGGTATTTTAATAAGGGAAAAAATCTGGCGACTGGGAGTGCTAACAGAAAACGCTCACGGATTAAAATAAAACATTATGAAAGGCAAATGAGAGCTCTTCTAGAAGGCACTGCAAGGAACTAGGAAGCCAGACCACAAAAAAACTCTTTCGAAAGGACCTTTTACAACAACACGGCACATATACGC
This sequence comes from Adranes taylori, assembly GCA_009867245.2. NCBI lineage: Eukaryota > Metazoa > Arthropoda > Insecta > Coleoptera > Staphylinidae > Adranes > Adranes taylori. The sequence continues at coordinate 9,917 of WYDF02101818.1, forward strand.
AATCTGAAAGGGACATCCTGGAAGGACTCTTGGGCACACACTTTCAAGATTCAATTCCTGTAGTGACAAATGTAAAAGACTCGGACGGTCTAAACCTTTTGTGTCCCATAGTGACCACTGAAAGGGCTGACTGGGGGGGGGGTGGAGAGGATGTTATCGAATTTCCATTACAAAATGCGTTGCAGGCGCAAAAAAGTCATTTGAAGTATTACCTTATAAATCACCTGGATGGGATGGCATCATGCCTATAATACTGCAAAAGGGTTTTGGAATTGTAGGCAGGACTATCATTATACTGTTCAGTGAAAGCCTTAGATTAGGACATAATCCATGGACTTGGAAGCAGGTAAGTGTGGTATTTGTACCAAATCCGGGAAAAACAACTGAACTGGCTAAGTCCTTCAGATCTATAAGTCGCATGACATTTATTCTCAAAACTTTAGAGAAAGTATTAGACTTGCATATGAGAGAGGAATTCTAATTTAAAATCCTCTTAACCAAACTCAATGTGTCTACGGAGTTGGTTACAGCACGACTTTTCCAGGTGCTTAATAGACTTGAAAAGTCAATACATAACAAAGAGCGCCTTCCTTCATTTGAGGGAGCGTTCTACAACACCTATCTTGCATCAATTACGAGAAGCGAGGCGGAGGGGAGCGTCAATCCAACCTGCTGTGGGTGGATCAAG
>WYDF02101829.1:0-10604 GCA_009867245.2 Adranes taylori
CTAGTGTACCTCTAATTTTACACCCTGAACTATACGATTAATTAGCCCCAACACTTATCCTAACAAGCAGTTTTACGCAAAAGTGTATTCCGAAGTAGTAGTTCAGTGTAGCTTTGAATCATACACAAACGATCACCTGACGTACCGAAAGAAACGGACAATTTTCAAATACAGGCTGACTACTGACAATAAATTTTGTTGGCTAGGGTTGCCCGAATTATGTTAAGTATATTATTTCTTCGAAACGCACATGTTTATTACTTTGAAAAGAATTTATGAAACAGTATAAAGTTATCTAGTAACAAATTTAGCTCAATATTTAAACAACCTGTGAACTTTATAAAGAAACAACTTGAACTTTTTGCAATATAACATATACAAGGGTAATTGAGTGAACTATTCGATTTAAAAGGTTCGACTGCCCAATCTAATGCAACAGTTGGTTCAATTCTGTATGTTTTAAAATAACACGACATGGATATGGACATTTAAACTTAAAAAAATATAAAAACAATAAAACTTATCGGCCGTAACAAATTCAAAGCAAGTTCTTTTATATTCGCCAACATGTTTAAAGCTCTGGTTTAGCAAATTGATGTAAAGACCGATTTTAGATCTTATATGTTTTGGTATTGATATTGATTGCAACCTGGCCATATACAAATAAAATAAAATACCTATACATACCTAACTACAATTGCATTCACAACACTAGGAAGGAAAGAAGAGGAGGAGACACTGCGATACATATAATAGAGAACATCCAAATCATATTTGCAACTGAAAGAATATAATACAATAATGGTAGAAATAAGAAATCGTCACACAAAAATATTACTAATGGTACTGTATCGACCACCGAATACTAACTTTGAATTTTTGCAATATATGGATTTGTTCTTAACAAAATATAAAAATCTCATCATAATAGGGGATAATGACACAGATATATTAAAGATAACACTAACACCAGTAAACACAGAAAGTTATTGAAATGAATGGGTATTAAATACTAAACGAATTACCTGAAGAAAAAGTCACTAAACCAACTACAATTGGAGGAGGAAGCATATAATCACCACATAGTTTCATCTCTAAAAAAAAATATGAAAGTCAAATGGAAAACAATAACATTAGTGATCACAAAATGGGACAACTGTGTCTGTGTAACCTTGTAATGCTTCATTCGTATTGTTGGCTCGATGATAGCAGTTAAAGTTTGTTTTACCGTAGCTAGTAATAGTGGAGTAACCCATTTAGGAAAGCGGGTGCTTAGACAATAGAAACACTCTGCTTGAAATTGAAATCAGAAATCTCGTGTTTTTACAAATAATCAGATCATATATACAATTCTATAATACAGGTAATTGTAAATAATAAATATATACTTTATACCTGAACTACAAAATGACTTGGCGTTATTTGGACCTTTAAACATACATGCATTTAGCACTTAATTGATCATACCTTTGTGTCTCGTGCCAAAATGACAACATTCTAAAAAATTTAACTTAGTATTCAAAAATATTTGTTACATATCTTATTTTGAACGCCGTGTGATGAAACATATTTATTACTCAAATATGAAATTTAATAACCTTAACCACTTGGGGGAATTTAATTTTTGGGCCTAAAACAGTGGTTTGATGTGCCCCAGTGGCACCAAATTGGCTGATGGGCTATTATGTTGTTTTCGGCACTGCGTCGAAAACAGACAATTTTGTCCAGCGGCAGCTTCAATAATATTTTTATTGGTTTTATGGTTTCTTAGATTATAATAAAATGAAACGAAATATTTGACATTACGAATTTAGACTTCTTTCTTTAAAAATTTTCGGACCTGTATGACAATAATCTGAATCAAGGAAATGATCATTACACAGAACTGCATGTTTCTTTGGTACAAAGCTGTCTCTCCAAACAGTATGAATCCATTTCTTCGATCTTTCCGGGTCTTTCAGAGGAAAACTAAAACCATATAAAATAATATAGTACAATATTCAATAAATTATATGTACTGTGGAAAAAATCTATATATGTACTCACGAATGAAACATTCTTGAAACGCCTGGAGTAGGTTCGGTTCATTCCTGCAATTATATGCACAACAGTACTTCACCATAATTATAGCATTTTAATTCCTATCACAAAGATATTAATACGTAGCGCATATTAAATAATGTTCTTTTCAAACTTTAAAATAATAAAAATAATAAAATTCTATGAAAAAACGCGTACTTACTTTAGTAAATTTCCTACGTGCAAATACAAAAGTCATAAAACACACCAGAGTGAGAGAGATAGATTTCCACGGGATATCTTTCTACTCTTTTTAATCCATATCGGACAAAATAGTAACGTTAGTATGACGATGCGCGTTTATTCCAGTATTGTTATTTAGTTCCATGAACCTAGAGATAAAAAGGTCTTTTAGTTATTCATTAAAGTATTTTTGATAATAAATACAGCTAATCCTACATGTAAACGTACAAATAAAGTAGTTATAAAAAAAATGGATATGCATGCATCAGAGATCACAGTCAATATATCAACATTTCCAAATGTGTCTCCACCCGAAAGATTCGATTTTACCAAACCAACTGGCTGGCTACAATGGAAAAAAAGATACGGTAATACTTATATATAAACGTTAGATTATATTATATAACTTTAGATTATATTATATTAATAAAAGAATTCAAGTATATATAAATAAACGTCTAGCTTTGTCTGTCCGTCTGTCTGGAACGCTTTTGACCCAAGTTGAGCCAAGTTAGTTTGGGTTACGAAAAACACCGGTAGGAGCCAAATAACCCAAGTTTTTTGGGTTACAAAAAGTTAGTAGGAGTCAAATAACCCAACTTCCATGGGTTAAAAAAGGTAGGGGCAAATAATCCAACTTCTTTGGGTTATGGAAAAATGAAGGTAAGGTAGAGGAAAAATAACTCAATTGTTTATTTTACACGATTTCATTATGTACACTCTTAACTAAGATCCTGTGGGTCACTAAACAGTTACATATACCCTTTCATAATTACAATATTGTAACATCTTTTTATGAATCAACATCTATCGTCGTATAATGTAATGATGATTTTAGTCCTGATGATGGTGCAGAAACTAGAGAACCGAAACGTCGACTGATATAGACGAAAATCTAGTGTATATCCATTCAAAAAAGCCATTGTCCAATAACCGAACACTTTTAATTATTTTATTTTAATTTCTGTTAACAATTGGTAAGCATATTTCAATATCTTTGATATTGTGCGTTTTAATTTTTCAAATGAGGCATGCTTTCAACGAGGTTATAATTCTTTACAAATTATTAATTTTTTTTAATCCTGAGTCAAGTAAGGTTTTTTATAAATAATTTATTTTAATGGGAAAAATCAACTTTCTTTTAAATGATTTGAATTACATACAATTTTATTCAATTTGACTAAGCACTGGTGGCTAGTTTTAATAAAAATTTATAGAACATTGGAGGAAATTTTAATATGTAATTTCAATTTATTTAAGGTAACTTCTACAATAGTTTTTGAAATTTTATTTCAATAATGTAACATATATTTTTATTATTAGAACTTCTTAAAGTAAGCTTGAATAAGGAATTAAGCTCGAAATCCGGATAGCTGATATTTTATAATTTTAGAAATAAAATTGTTTTTCGAGGTGTAATGCTGTGTTTCAATTCATCAATTAAGAACCATTTAAATAGAATGTCGCCGGGACAAAAGCAACTGTCTCAATAAGATCTATGCTAAGATTCAAACTCACGCAGTACCCGTCGAAACAGGTGACCATTTTAAGAAAATAAAGCAAATAAGTCGCAAACCGTCCCATCGGACCTGGGGTATTGAGAACCAAGACGATCAGCTGGTGATTGAACTATCGCTAGTAGTTGAAGTCTGGAGAGAGTATTGCGAAAATTTATATAGTGATCAAACTTACTCCACAGAAAAGGTAGAAACTAGTTTCCATGAGTATCAGCCGGCCATACTACGTTCCGGAATTGAGGCTGCAGTAGAACGACTGGGACGTCATAAGACACTCAGGGTGGATATGATTACTGCTGAGTATATACAGATAGGACACCATGGTATTGATATCCTGCACCGATTATGTGCAGCTATATAGGCTGGGGGTGAAAGTCCATCTGGTTGACAAACTTCTGTCTCCATTTCCCTACATAATACAGGCTTGACTCGGAGCTACAATAAGTTCGTCTAATAGCACTTATTTCGCATGTGAGCAAGGTCATACTCTATGAGCTGCAACAAAGACTCGAGCACTTTCTATCTTGGCAGATAGCTGCAGAGCAGTGCAGTGTCGTCTTTCGCGGACGACAACGTACTTGTCGCGGCCAAATAGGATGAAGTTGAGGATTTGACAAACGGGTTAGGACAGAAAAGCGCTGAATATGGTTTATGTATAAACTCCAAAAAAAAAACCAAAATAATGTGAAGGGCTGGACCGGACAGATACCAAAATGATTGGTAATTATGAAGTGGTAAGTCAATTTGTAGATCTGGGAGCCATTGTGTACAACGTGGGAAGCTGCGATGACGAATTCAGTTGGCTCATAATGCGATGTTCCAGCTCACTAAGGGTTGTAGAAATAAATCCATAACGAAGGTCACAAAATCTTATTTAGTAAATGTACTAGTGTTCCCTGTGATGACGTATTCATCAGAGACATGAACACTGCGCGCAGACTATCGCAGGCGCGTGGAGGAGTTTGAGATGTGATGTTGGCGGCACATGTTACGTGTATCATGCACATAGGACAAACACGTCTATTCTCGTCGAAATCAAACCTCAGCAACGACAGTCTAAGTTAGTTTACGGGAAGATTCTGTCATTTGTTGGTCACGTATATTGCAACAAACACATGGAAAGGATGGTGGTTCAGGGTAAGCCCAATATTAGATCACCAACACACTGGACTGACTTGGTCGAACAGATGCTCTACAAAAACTCAAAGCAAGCAGCAAGGCTCGCCAACCACCGGAGCAGGTAGAGAGGTGAGGAGGTGTGCTTTTCAAGCTGAGGTGTCGTAGATGTAGCCACCACATGCCTGCCAATACTAGTACTTAGAAGAAGACCTTCATATACCTTGACATTTGCTTCTTACTAAATTTTTATTCACCTTAACTTTAATTATACTATTTATCAAACAAATTTAACTGTTTTCAATTGATTTTAATCATACTTAGTAACAGTAAGCGTTTATTTGATGATTTGCATCATTATATTAATTTTTTATCAACGTAATTTAAATATCAAATATCATCCAATCTTCATACCCGCTCAGATTCACATTATGTATTTAATCATGAGCAGTGCGCATGAAAAACTTTTTCATGCTGGGCCACACCAAATATTAGCTAGTGTACGTCAAAAATATTGCCCCCTAAATGGAAGAAATCTTGCTAAACGTGTCGTACATGACTGCTTAATTTGGTTTCGCACAAAACCAAATTCCACCTTGGCACTTATGGGTGACTTATCTGCGGGCTCTTTATTTTTAAATGATCAAAATGGACGTGGCTCAAAAACTACAAAAGCATACATTTGTCTTTTTGTTTGTTTTGTTACTAAGGCCATGTACCTAGAGCTTGTGGCAAAGTTAATATCAGTAGCGTTTATTGCAACACTTCGGCGATTTGTTTCGCGCAGAGGTAAACCATTTGTCATAATGTCAGACAATTGAACCAATTTAATAGGTGCTAATAATAGGCATAAAGAACTTAGCAATATTTTGCTTGAAAATTCGGAACATTTGGCTTACAAAGTCTCAACCTGAACGGAAATTCAGTCCTCCAAATTTGCCGCCCCATATGAAGCTACTGTTTCATGAAGCTGGCGTTCGATCAGTAAAACACCACATATATAAAGCGTGCTTCTTTAAAGAATGCTAAATTTACTCTTGTAAATTTTTATACATTTCTACATTCCTACATAGATGTCCGCAGATCCCAATAATCCACTTCGTCTAACTCCTTAGCATTTCTTTATTGGAAGAAGACACAATAAAGTATTCAGCTATTATGCATAATATTTGCTTAATTGCAGTGTTTATGGTAACCAAAAGAGTATTCCTAAAATATTCGGGCCAATATCTTTGGAACCATTTAAGTTGAAGCTCTCGTGTTAGGTATTATGTTAAAGAAAATTACACGGACAATCAAATATATAAAAATATACTGGCTGTCAGTAAAAAGGTTTAAAAAAATGATTACTCTGTAAATCAGGTTAACAGATTCAATTGCTGACATTAATAGAATTGAGGTCCCTTAGTCATATAAGTGTTTTTTAAGTTTCAGTTTCCCAACGATAATTGAAACCGAAATATCTAGGTAGTGCATTTGTTAAGGTCATCGTACTTCGAATTTTAATTGTGGTTGTTTAAAAAGTTAACTTTATCGCTTAAATATTATAGGAACTGTCGGTATAAGAAATTTAGCAAAACAAGGAACAGCCTGTATCTCAGTTACATTGTGATTTTAGAAAAATCGTTTTAAATAAATTCGGAATGACATTTCAGACTTCAAGACATCAAAATATTAAATGTACAGACTTGCGAAGTACCATTTTCTGCCTACTTACAACTACAGTAGACTCCAGATTATCGTCGATAATGGGTGGCAGGTCTATCGCCGATAATCTATTTCACCGTTAATTCATATACACTCTAAAATGACCACCTGGAAACTGAAAATGGTTAGAAATGATTGTGAACTTTAAATAAGTGCTTAATTGAGCAGTACATAAGATTTAGGTTTAATAATAACACTTCAAATGCAGTTTCACATACTATTATATTAAAGAGATTTACATACTTTTTACAGTAATAACAAAGTTACATTTCACATACACTATGAAATACAGTAATGCAAGCCATAAATTACACCTATTGCAATGGTGGAAAAATGTCCTTGACAGAGTTTTGCTTTTGAGCATTTGATTCCTTTTTAACAGTACTGGATCGAAGTTTCCTCAATACCATTACACCACACAGTGTAGTATCTTGTTCACCATCTTAGAAATCCAAAATCCCTCTACGTAGTGGCGAGCAGTTGTGTATGTTATTTTTGCTGCCTCAGCAGGCACCGGGTCTTCTTCTTCATTCTCATTCTCACTTTCGGTACCCTGCGCACGCCCCAGTATATCCTCGTCAGTCACAACTTCCAATGCTGGCAAGTAAGAGTCAATATTCAGTCACTCGTTAATGTCCTCTAAGTCAACGTTTTCTCCACTAGGAACAGTTTTAGCTAAAGCACCCAAATCGGCTAGGCTGTCAAATATTTTCCGTGAAATTCCTCCTGTTCCTCGATATCGGAAAATATGTTCTTCCAAAACTTTGTTACAAAAGGTGACTTTACTTATTCTCATGCTGCCACACCCTCATAGATTGCATCCAAGATGATAAAACTTATTTTGAAAACTAATTTCAGATTATTTTCCTCGTTAATAAGAATTTTGAATAAAAACACACTTGAACGATAGTGACGTTTTAGTTTGGTAATAAAGCCCTGATCCATAGGCTGTATTAAGGGCGTTACGTTTGGTGGCAGATACATAACAGTAAACTTTCCATCTTCTGGCTTTTAACAGACTTTCGAGAGGGTGCGAAAGTCCACTCTCAAGAATCAGTACAGCTGTTGGTATGAGCTTTTTTGATTTTAAAAAACCACGAACATCCGGGCTAAATTTATTATGGAACCAATAGTGCAAAAAGTCTTTATATTCATCCAGTCTTTTTTTAACCATAGTAGTGAACCTGCAAAGTAGCTGCTCGTGCGTACCTGTTGTACTAGAGCAACATATAACTGTCAATCTTTCCTTTCTAGTTTTGTGACCAGGCGCATTTAGTTCGGAACATACTGATCAAAATCTGTACAAAATTCTTTGGCTGGGTCTTCATTACAATTTATTTTCTCCCCCTGAATATCAAGTTCTCTTATCGCATGCCATGTCTGAATCTAGTCAGTCAACCCGTTGACGCTTCATCAAAAGGCCCCTGTAGGCCAAGAGAATTGAAAACTCCTTTACTTTTATAGCACAGATAGATCCGATTATGGGCTTTCCTTGTGCTCGCTGATTGTTAAACCATTCCAATAAAGCTATGTCCAAGTCATGGTAAGTTACAATTTTTATAGGTTTACGTTGCTTCACTGCAGACGAAGAATCTGATGAACACGCAAATTTTAAGAACTCATCCTTTCTCTTTATTATACTACGGACTGTGGTATCACCTAACTTATACTCAACTGAAAGTGCCTTGATAGTATGTCTATTTTCAAACTTCCCAATAATTTCTAATTTCTTCTGAATAGACATAACAAGTTTTTCCGTTTCGTATATATCTCCATCTTTCACGGACACGTTCACACGTTACACGTAAAATGAAAAGGGTGCAGTACTGTACAACAACACGCACAACAACACGCAAAAGAGCACAACAAGACACAGTGAATGGTGGCTTAAACGAGACTAACGAGGGCAGAAGCGAGATTTCTATTCCCAGTATAGTTGTGTGTTCGCAAAAGTGCAGCTCTGATTGGTTAACTCAGATAGCGCGGTTTAATTTATATATGGTAAATGATCCTAGGTTTTCACTATCATTTAGAGAAATTCTTCCGGAAGGTTCGTATGTATAATACATGCACATTTTATTTAGAGAAAGTAGAGAAAAGTCGACATACATATCAAGTCGACATATTTCTGTGAGCTTATGTAGTTAACACTGGCTAAATCCCTAAATATTTACGCGCAAATTACAATGCTCGTCTGTACGCACAAGTGCCTACTTCTCTCTGTGGTCTACAGTAGCAATGAACGATTTGTAATAATGACACGTATGTTCGCAGTTCTCCAGTAAAGAAATTACTTCTGGGCTTCTTAAAGCGATATTATGTATAATACATGCATATGTTATTTATGGGGATCTGGTAAGGGGAATTTTTTTTTAAAAATAATAACTATTGTACTTGTAGAGAAAATTAATATTTATTGCAATTTTCAAGTAGTCAAAGCAACACCTGGCCGTGCCGGAGGCGCGGACAACGAAGTAGGCATTCCCTGGCCGCGCCGAAGGCGTGGACAATGCAGTAGGCATGCCCAGCCCGCGCCAGTGGCGCGGCTAAAGTCGTAGGAAAATATGGGGACTATTAACTGTCAATGTCAAAGCGCCAAAAATGGATCAGATGATATATGTATCTAAATCGCTCGCACAAATCTGACGCCTTATTAATACATTGCACCGGTGCGAAAGCCCTGATCGTTAATATAATATATGGTGTACTTTTCTGCGCTTAACAACAGAAGGTATTTTTATTGATTTACTGTTGATTTCCTTCTATAATACCCATATTCGGTCTGAGATTTTGAGGGACTTCCAGTAAATTGAACTTTCCGACTAGAGCTTCTATTTCGAATATTTGAATAACGAATATATTCGCCGTTTTTAACTATTCATTATTCGAATATCTGTAAAATTATTAGAATTTTATTCTTTCATATTTGAAATTAAAATGCATACTTGGAAAGCTGCCACTCAGCTGCTAAAATATCAACGCTGGTATATAATTTTTTTAAAGATATTAGAATGTACCAAAACCCAATAATATATTTTGTAAAAATAATAAAGAAATCTTTGAATGAGATTTTATACCGAGTCGCGCCTGTGGATGGTGTGATAACCAATGCTATTGCCAAGACAAAGGCTGTTGATGGTTACATAAATTCGAAAAAATTCTAAATGCCAAGAAGTCCAACTACTGTAACAAAACATATAGAATTTCATGTAGAGAAGGAAAACGGACTGTGAATCAAAATTGATACGTTAAAAAATGAAAACTGGTCATTTTTTATCACTACAGATGAATGAAGTGATAATGCTATTATCAGATATTTGAACGTAACAATTGTTCTTTGAATGGACAACAAGAGCTTTGAACTCCATGTGTTGGGATTGTCTGATATTAAATGGAAAGCCAATGCCGAATATATCAAGATGATGGCTGAAAACTAAAACATTGCGGAGTTTGCTAATTATATAGAAAAGAGATGTCGTTGCTTCAACCAACGATGGTGCAGTCGTAACAAAGAAATATGGTAGCTATGTGGATATAATTAATCATCTGTGTCATAATCGCGGATTACATTTCGCAGTCATTGACTGTTTCGATAAAAATGTTAAACACAGTGTCAAGAAGAAGAAAGTGAAAGTGATTATCGTGTAGAGTGAAATATGTTATGTCTATGAAAATGATGATGGTGATAATAATGAAGATAGTGATAGTGACGATGAAAGTGCTGAAGCTGATGAAGATGATGAGGAAGGGGATGGAGCTAAAAAGACCAATCCATTCGAAGATGATTTTTTTACTTTCTAAATATGGAATAATTCAAAGAAATTTACGATTTGATGGAGATAATTTACAACGATATTTTAAAGAAAATTAGAAAAGTAATCAGAATGTTCGAGAAATCATTGTAAAAAATCATAACACCAAGAAATTATTATAAAAAAAGAAATATCTGAAGCTATTATTAGATATCAAAACAAGTTGGAATTCAATAATCATTATGATTTA
>WYDF02101840.1:0-10603 GCA_009867245.2 Adranes taylori
GAGCAACAGCTATGATGAATGGAATACTCTGGGACCAACATGTATCAAAAACAAATAAGCAGAGAATATTTAACACGGTTATAAAAAGTATTGTCACGTACGGTAGTGAGGTCTGGCAGATCAAGGAAAAAAATGAAGGACAACTAAGAGCCACGGAAATGGACTACTGGATGCGTGCAGCGGGCAAGTTAAAAATGGATAGAGTCACCAACGAAAGGATAAAACAAATTATAGGGGTTTCAGATGACATAGTAGACGATATAAGGAGTAAACAACGTAAGTGGTATGGCCACGTACAAAGGATGCCTGAAGATAGGCTCCCCAAGCAGATATTAGAGTGGGCACCCCAGGGAACACGAAGCGAGGAAGACCAAGGAAAAGTTGGAGACAGGGGATAGATAGGGAGATCAGGTTGAGAGAACTAGGGGACGACCTCTGGCAGGATCGAGATCAGTGGATACTGGAAATCGGAAAACGTAGAAGAACATTGTAAACCGAATTTATATTTATTACTTGGTTTCGTAGTAAATCCAGTTATTTAGACGACGCAAGTACCTTAGTTTAATGCCATTGTCTAGCTACTTAATACATGCGTATTTATTCACCGTAAGTTTAGCGTCGTGTGACGATACAAAAAAATAAATTACAACGTTTGCAATACATATCTAGTGGACTCAAAAAATACTGACTTATTTCACATTTTAACAAATAAAACGTTCTTTTCTAAAAATTTCATTATGGTAAATGGTTTCTTATTTACGGTGCTGCATACAGTGTTGCAATACAAAAAATATGATTTTAGGAGGTAGTAAAATAAAATATCTGTTGTTAAGTAATACGAAATGTAACATTGTATACACTAAAATAGTAATAACTTGTTATGTATTCTTCATTGTATAAATTGATTATATGTAATAAGTTACAACCTGTGAACCATTGAATTCAAGATAGTTTTGAGGATATTGTTGATTTGTTGTGCAATCTTCTTTATTTATTTATTTATTTGAAACAAAGTAAAGTTCTAACGACACAAGAGAAATCAAGAAAATAGGAGAAATATAATATTGCTTCAGTGCGCATCCATCATTTTTGTCGTCTGTTATATGTGTTTGTTACACAATGCCATGGTTCTCTCGTTGACGTTGTATACACCTAAGACTAGAAAGTTCAGAACTTGAAAATTATAAAATATATAAGTTATAATAGGCCCGACTAGAACAAGATACAGGTTCTTGTAAGAGCAAGAGTACCTCATAGAAAAATTATTATGGTCCATGAGACGTAAATATAACCTATTACATACTTTGCATTATTAGTCTTATTTTAACAGGGGTATGACAACCATCCATAATTGCTTCGCTTGAGGTATGTCCAACTTTACCACCATGAGAATTGATCATACACGTGGATGAGGGAACCGTAACATATCATCTCTTAAAATTCCGTAGACTGAACTTGGAAAAGTATGTAATGGGTTATATTTACGTCTGATGGACCATAAGAATTTTTCTATGACATACTCTTGCTCTAACAAGAAACTCTTACAAGAAATTGTACCTTTTTCTAGTCGGGTCTATTAGAAAGTAATGCTATGTAAATAACGTTATGTGTATGTAAATATATAGGTTAAAGCAATACAAAACAACAGATTTAAGACGGCAATCATTAATCTTTTGCTTTATGAGCTTGCCTAAACGTGGGTTTTGTTTTCGTACTATTTATAATAAATTAGTGGCTCTAGGCGCGCTCGTTAATTCAGACATGTCTTCTTGTTTTTGTTGAAGAAATCAAAAATAAAGTTTAGCGAACTAAAGTAGTAAAATGATATTTGATATTTTGCTATAAATGATGTTCTGAGAAATTTGGGATGCTTGAATCGTTCAGCTTATATATGAATTCGAGGATGGCGATGTTGTGACGTCGGAGGAAACGGACGTTGACAAGTGAAGCGAGCGAATGGCGACGGTCTACGAATGTAGGCGAGCAAAAGGCAAATTGGTTGCCTGACGGTGTCGATCCGTTAGTGGCGGTGATGCTTTTACGAGGATGATTCATTGGAGAGTTTGAGACTCACTAGCGATGATGACTCATTGGCAGGGCTGTGATTGTAACTTTAACTTCTCGAGGGGCTTCTTACACGCTGGTTTTCTCGCGGTTTGATCTAAGACGTAGATACACGGAAAGGTGTGGTGAAATATGGAGATGAGTGCGAGAGTAATATTTAAGATTTACATAACAGGAGATCGAAAGATTCTGGTGAAAGTTTCGAGAATGTAAGTAGTGTGTACCTGAGTAGTTGTTATAAAAGTTGTACTGTTGACGAGGTGAATTTTATTTAATTTTAAATTCGATATATAAATAAGTGATTTGCTGGTGGCGCTTACTTAGCGGCCAAACAGATTCAAGAGTGCAAAATATAACTTACTTTTCAAGAATAAGTTGGTTACTTATTAGAGGATTATTATAGATAAAAATTGCTCATTCATGAACTACCAGAAACAAGACCCAAAATGCATCTGATTAACGCTTGTTTGGAAGTGACACTTTATCCGAAATCAGCGACTTTTAGTGTCCTACTCAAAGGCAGCAATTCTTGATGTTGCCTGTCATTTGGGTGAAGCCTGGATGAAATTTCTGCTAAAATCCTTAGGAACAGAATTCGTTGGAAACAAGATAGCATCAAAGCTCGGACCAGACGAGGTTAAAGTGCGCAAATTTCAAGAAAATTTGTTAGAAAATGGGTATCGTAAAACCTATGGTCGTACGAAAACATTGAGCTCGCAGTTTATTGAACCCATAGAAAAGAAAGGCCCGCGAAAGCCAAGAAGCCATAAAAGATAACAAACTGAAAACGAAAAAATAATCTCTCTCTCTCTCTCTCTCTCTCTCTCTCTATCTGCGTACATGGAATTGTTTGTTTCTCGTTCAGCTTTTGTACATGCAGAAACTTGAAGAACCGATGATCTAATTGCACACACGTGCAGGGAAATGAATCACTTTTAATCCCTTTTGTCATAAATCTCTCTCCTTTTGAGCAAAACAAAAACCAAAACGATTGCAGTATGTAAGCGTTGTGCGGTCTTCTGCAGTCGACTCTATTGGACTCTTCTATCTCTCTACGTGCACGGGAGTACGGATGTGGCAGGCAACAGGTGTTTCTAACTCTCTTTCTCTCTTCTATGTGCACAGTTTAGTGGCCGCTCGTAAAATCTTTTGGGGTTATACCTCCCATGTATTTTCTTAGTTTAAATTATATTTATTAATTATCAATTCTTGATTTATCTGTTTAGCTAGTTTCTAGTAAGCTAATCAGTTAAGGATTGTTTTTTGATCGTTTTATAACATTTATCGATCCTGTTGGGGGCTATATACAATATGCCAATAACAAGCTATTGAAATGATCACAAGTTGTCTTTGGTTATGATTCTGGTTGTGCGGTCAAAGAATTAAATTCTCTCACAAGCCTCAGTTCTGAACTAATTTGTGAAATCAGTGTTATATCATTATGCAATTAGGTGTGTATTATTTGTGTCTATCGCTCACATGCGGGTAATTTTGACGATTTGATTAAAGCATAAATTCAAATTTTAAACTGTACTATCAGCTACGAATATGTTTTCTTAGTTGGTGATTTAAATGTGAATGGTCTTGTTGATACAACTAATGGAAGAATATTGTTTGATGCTTTCGGATTCTTATGTGTTTGTCATATAAGAGTTTTAAGTATTTTATTATAATAAAGAACATGCAAATTTCTAATCCAACCCTGAAATCTCATGCGATGAGAATTATTTTCTGTTACAAGTCAACAGAAAAAAATTTAAAAAACAGTATAGTAGTCACAAAGTAAAAAATTACGATCCTGCATTGATGAAAAGAATTTTGTAACAAGCGTCTAAGAGACAATGGTACTATTAAAATACCATTGTTGCAACATAAATTTGAATCGCTGTAATTGTTAGACCATAGCAAATTTGCAATGCATTTTGATACTAATATTTATGAATAGTTCATATTTATGAATTGTAAAGCTAATGATAAGCATATTGCTTGCGTTACTAATACGAAAATTACAGAACATTTAGTTTTGTCTACATGCTATTTTTCTGGTTGTCATGAAGTCATCATTAATCGTGCTGTTACTAAAATAACTTGATATTGAATTAGTATTGGTAAAATCTATGTTCCATCTTCAATTTGAACATATTTTTTGCTTTAGTTTACTACTTTTGGTGTTGGTTAGCCCCCGCCAAAAATTTCAGAAGCAGGTCGCCCGTAGTGTGTAAGAGCCCACCTATGCTCTAAGAGTTTAATAAAATTTCGAATACGAGTTTCGGAATATTTTGGTTTTTGGAATTTTGCATAGAGGAATTGAACTCTATAAACATTTATAAGGTCAATGGATTCAGTTAATGAGTTTTTCAAGAAAAATAAAAATGATGAAAATGTAAATTTCATAGGCACTCGAAATAATTGGAATTGTAAATAACTACACATACCGTTTTGCTGTAAACTGTATTTGAGTTACAGGTTTCTATAGCATCGTAAATATGGCAGTTACTAGCGTTTCTATTTGTGTACATATTTCGCTGGTAAGCCTATTTGATTCTGCATTCGCATTGTTTGGTCTGGCGCTATAATAATTCATTTTTCTCTCCGCATTCGAATCTTCTTCATTCGTTTTCTTTTTGGATCAGCAGTTTGTAAAAATTGTGTTTTGAGTCGTAATGACTTTAGAGTCATATACTCATTGCTTTGTTATCATATTATGATTATATGTCGACTCAGGGAAATTTTAAATAGCGCAAAGTCGTAACATTTGAATTCCAAAAGCTAATTATTAAGTATTTCGATTAAAGATCTGAAAATACGAAGGTTAAAAGCAGCGATGGATTTACGTGTCTGCCGCCCCTAGGCACTATTCTGACAGCCGCTCTCTAGAAACATTTAATGTATCATTTCAATGTCAAAGACATTATTTTCAGACATATTAATAAAAAAAAAAAACTTAATCTTAACTGTGGGGTAAATGTTACTAAAAGACTAAGAGTTACTGTTTTCAAAAATTTAATTACATAAGAATATGCTGTTGCAAACTGATTTCCATTACGGTAAATTTACTTACTCGGCATATAACACATAAACACAAAAGCAATGGTTAGTTAAGAAAGTAAACATATATTCCATTGCTGAAAAACTAACAAATCAATACACTACATTTAAAGTGATCTTATTTTACCTTACATTGGTTTTCTCCTGGTTTTTATTACTGAACATTGCTCTATTAGATCTTCAACTTTCATCTTGTCGCTGTTCAAACGTTCAACCTCGATTGTAGAACAGCCAACGAGTCTCCAAGTTTGTCTTTATTCACTCTTGACCTAAGACAAGACTTTATTCTTTTTAAGACAGTAAATATGCAACAAAGCCGCGACAAAGCCGCGACAAAGCCGCGACAAAGCCGCGACAAAGCCGCGACAAAGCCGCGACAAAGCCGCGACAAATCCGCGACAAATCCGCGACAAATCCGCGACAAAGCCGCGACAAAGCCGAGACAAAGCCGCGACAAAGCCGCGACAAAGCCGCGACAAAGCCGCGACAAAGCTGCGACAAAGCCGCGAAAAGAACGCGACAAAGCCGCGATAAAGCTGCGACAAAGCCGCGAAAAGAACGCGACAAATTCGAAAAAAGCCGCGACAAAGCGGTGGCAATTTGACCATGTCGCTGGCCGCGGTAATTTAAAGAGAAGTCGCGGCCATTTGACATCAGACTCAGGTTCATTTAGTATCAGACTGAGCCACATCCAAGCGTGGCCGAGTTTAGCTAGTCTTAAATATATTACTCGGTGCTCCAAATAAAGAGAATTAAATTTTAATTTCTATTTAATTATTTTTTTATTAAATTAAATATCCAAGGCATATAGGTAAATTAAAGCAGCTCTAATTTAAAGAATCATCAGTTATTAGGTTGTCAAGTTCAAAATTTCTTGTGTAATTTAATTCACACATTTATTCTAATATTCTTCCAAGCTGCCACAATTGCATTAGATTTTTAATATTTATCTCCCAATTGCCCGTGGTTCTTCGAATCTTTAAATTTAGTGCACCGCTGACAAGTACCTCGGTGAAGAAACTAAAGAGTAACAAGAAATCCTCAGGTCACGTTCGGAAAAGCACAGACGTTGTCGTGGAAGAAAGAAATGGGTCACAGGAAAAGAAACCAGTAAGGAACAAGGAACGTCGGTAAGGAACAAATTTCAATAAACAAAAACATCAATAGCTGGAGGAATAGTATTAGAATATACAAGGGTTTTAAAAATTTGCAATTCTAAAATACTCATTTATATTAATTTCCGACTGATTACGAATTGGGTACATATTTTTTCAAATATATGAAAGGCTTATAAAATCAAATTTGTGTACGATTGACTACGCGTCAAGTACATACATTTACAAGTGTACTTAGAATTTACAACTCTAAAATACTCAATTAAATTTAATGTACGTCGAATCTTTTGGTTCAATTTCTTTGAAAAGTTCCTTGTTCTGCTCCTCTAACATTGATATCTTTTTCCTACGCTCGTTTATTTCACTTTGATTTGTTCTAAAATTAATTGAAAAATTAATAACCTGGAAAATTAAAGTCCAAATACTTGGTACTTACTCCACTCTTGACACTTTATGTTCTACATTATCCAAATATATATTTATATTGTTAGCCAAATTACGGGTTCTTCAGGGATGGTAGATAAAAACGTTTATGGACATCAACTACAAAAACCCGAATTAATTCAAAACATAAATAAATAACCATCAAACAATACAATTAACATAATATTCTTATTAAAGCATAACGGCAGAAGGAAAGGCTTTTATTTACTACATGACTCAGTTCTCATTCCCTAAACAACTTCTTCCGATTTACTTTCTTTTATTTATTTCCCAAAAAATTCTCTTCATTATTTCTATACCCTTTCCCTCCATCCCTAAGCTTAGCCTCCAGTTATCCCCCATTTACCTTTCTCTATCAATCCACCTTATTCCTTCACATTCCTTAACCCAGTGGCTCCACCTTTCCTGTTCCCTACCACATATTCTACACATTCTTTCTTGTACATTCATTCAAAATTTATTCTCCCCCTCTTCATTCCCACACCTAAACCTCGCAATCATTATTTCTCATACATACTTAAAGCTGATAGCACGTACTCACATATTCCATCTTCTTTCACGGATGGTTTTATCATTATATACTCTTTGAGATATTTTGGAAACTCCAGGAAGATTTACAGTGGGTAGAGCATTAGATTTTAAATGGCAGCTGTTTCTTGGAGTGTATTGCAGCAATCTTTGTTGTAAGGGTATTTCGAAAGCATTGGGTTCAAAATGAACTGAACAAACACATGCTAAAATAATGAAAATCGGTAAGTTGCTATATAATATATAATGTTTATAAATAGACGAGAAATAAGATTATGCACTTACCATTCTTTATATTTATTTTATCTCGTCGCAATCCATTGCTTTGCTAAATTTTCATTTATTGGAAATCGGAAGTATTTTATGTCCATTCCCTTTGTATTCTGGTTATGGATATTACATTACAAGTAGGTAGAGCACAACTCGGCATTCTAGCTGATTAAAACACTTTTCTCAACTTACATTACTCAACAATGGCAAGACTGAAAAGACTTTAAGTGACTCATGTAATGTAAGGCGAATGCAAGTAAACGGCGGGCGAATGCCTCGCACGTGACTTCATCCCTACCAATGCGCACTAATGGACGAAAGACTAGTTGTCAGCATACCGGTGTTAGTTTATCGTGAGTTAGATATAAATCGTGTGGCATCTATGTTGTGAAATTACGAGCAGATGCATCTCTTCCCCGTCCAATAATAACTAACCACGCCATCAGTCATGCATTAGGCTTGTATTATTTTGTGCAGTTAATTTTTATCTGGTAAGTAAATGTTCATGAAAAAAACATCGATTTATTATTAAAATGTTTTATTATTGCGTCTGAACGACTGCGTATTTATTCCAGCCCTTTGTATTCAGTATGTCTAAGTCGAAGCCAAATGGTAGCAAAACTAAACGAAAAATTGCTGACGAACATCGAAATTTCCAAAAACAATGGTAATTATAATATTTTTGCTGTGAAGTAAATGATAAAATAATCTGCTTGGTATGTAATAATGCCATTAATGTACAACAGTTATATAACATTAAACGTCAATATGAACAACATAAATCCAAATATAATAATTACCGAGGATTAATGAGACAAGAAAAATTGAAAGAGCTCAAGTTAGGACTGAAAACACAACAGTTAATGTTTACTAAAGTATTGCAAGAAATAGAAGCGGCGATTTATGCAAGCTACGTTTTATCTGAGTTGATAACTAGACATTCGATACCTTTCACAAATGGTGATTTCATCAAGGAATGTCTAATTGAAGCTGGAGAAATGGTTTGCCCTGGAATTGTGAAGGCTTGTCAAGGAATCTCTTTGTCTTGAAATACAGTTGCGAAAAGAACTATTGATTTGGCCGCCAATTTAAGTGATCAAATTAAAACAAAATCATTTAGTTTCGAAGCATTTTCCATTGCCTGTGAAGAGAGTACGGACATTTGGTGCGTGGCTCAATTAGCTGTGTTTCTTCGTGCTTGCGATACAGATTTCAATAATTTTGAGGAATTGTTAAAACTAATATCGATGCGTGGTACTACTACAGGACAAGATATATTTAATCGTGTTTATGATCTGTTGCAAAAATAATTAATTTTATAAGATCTCGAAGCTTAAATCAGCGACAATTTTCTGCTTTTTTAAGTAAATTACAATGCGAATACTATACCGAATCGGGTTTGTCATACTATACCGAGGCATGTTGGTTATCCTGCTCCAAGATTCTCTAACAATTCTGGGATTTGTATGAAGAAGTTTGTTTTCCGATCCAATATGGTTACAAAGGATCATGTAACCATATCATGTAACCATCATATCGTGTTGTGTTATATCTTTCATTGATATAACACAACACTTAACCGATTTAAATTTGGCACTGCAAGGAAAAGATCAGATCATTTCGAACATGTATGACAAAGTTAAAGCATTCAAACGTAAGCTAGTTCTTTGGGAAAAGCAACTGAAAGATGAAGATCTAGTTCACTTTCCGACGTGCAACATGCACAAATCATGTTTAGATATAAATGTATCGTATCACAGATAAGCAGAACAGGTTTTAAGTCTTAGAACTAACTGAATTTGAAACAAGAATTGCAGAATTTAATTCTTTGGAAAGCAAATTTTCTTTGGAGAGTTTGTTTGTAGGAGGCTTTAGGATTTATCATCCTCTTCAGCCTGGAAATTAATGGAATGCTTTTAGAATTATGGTTAGCTGATAGCTGCAGATAAGATATACGCTATAGCATTTGCTTTGCAGCCTGAAATACCTTGGCCATAGCATGGTCAACTGATGAGGGAGTTTAGATTAGTGGGGTGAGCTGATTTGCTGGTGGTCTTGTATATTTATGTCCTTGCTTGGCTGCGCAATTCGGTGTTAGTTGACCTGAAACATAAATTAAGGTTGTTGTGGGAGAGTGATTTTATTTTAATTATTTTTAAATTTTTTTTTTGCTTTTTGTTTTTTTATAATATAAGTTCTTGCATGGTTTGGATTATTCGAGCTGGCGGATGTGGAAAGGATCTGCGAGGCAGTTTGCTACGATGGTGTCTGGCTTTCCAATCAGAACGGAAATTTTGATAGGCTATTGGGTTGTTTTCTGCGTTACGTCGAGTCGGATATTTAGACTGTAGGGATTTTAGACGATATGCAAATTTTCTTTGTTTTCTTCGATTTTCAAAATAAATATAGATTCAGTACCTAGTCATATGCAAATGGAGGTGATCGAGATTCAGTGCGATTCAAATTTTTAGGCAAAATTCATTGAAACTGGGGTACTTGAATTTTACAAATATTTACCAGCCAGGCTTGAAAATACTCGAAACTTCGCAAATGATATTATATCCATGTTCGACAGTATTTATCGATGCGAACAGTTATTTACACTTATGAAAGGAAATAAGTCTCCTCTCAGATCCAGAATTAACGATGCTCACCAGGGGTCAGTTTTGAAAGTAATAACTGCGAACAAGATATCTCCCGAGATAGGAAAGATATTAGCAGAGAATAGATGCCAAATGTCAAGAAATAAACATTAAGTTTTTCTTGTTATTTTTCTATACTTACTATTCGAAATACAGCTGCTTTTCTATGAACATAGAATTTTTTTATGGCCCATCTAAACTTAAATCTTTTTAATTTAGCCGATGTCAACCTTTAAGATGTCAAACTTAGCTTGTGCTAGATGAAACGAAATATGGATAGGTAATCATATGCAAGGCAGGAGCGTTTTGCTCCTACTTTTAGCAGATGTTAGACAAAAGGAAATAGATAGGAAATATGTATGAAGCAAGGTATATGCAGATAATATAGCAAAAAAAATACTAAAAAATTTTAAATTATCTTCTTCTTCTTGTGCCGCTTCTCATCGAAGATTGGCGATAACTGTAGCAAAGTCTTCTCTTTTTTGGGCTGTT
>WYDF02101851.1:0-10603 GCA_009867245.2 Adranes taylori
CCAAGTTTCTTTGGGTTACGAAAAACACCGGTAGGAGCCAAATAACCCAAGCTTTTTGGGTTACAAAAAAGTTAGTAGGGGTCAAATAACCCAACTCCCATGGGTTAAAAAAAGGTATGGTCAAATAACCCAACTTCTTTGGGTTATGGAAAAATGAAGGTACCGTAGAGGGCAAATAACACAAGTTTTTTGGGTTACGAAAAACGCCGGTAGGGGTCAAATAACCCAACTCATTTGGCTAAATAAAATATGACCTGGTAATGGATAGTCGTTTTACGATGGGTTATCATCTAGTGTCATATATTGTACTTTCATTCAGTATTACATCAATACGCAAATAAACAGATATTGCACTGCATCTTTGATATACCGAAAGTCAAGTTTTACTAAGTTGATCATGTTCACTGATCATGAGTTTAGTAATTTAAAGTTCAATTAACTGAACATTCAAAGAGATCAATAGTTGATAGCGATTAGCATAAAACCGCACAGCTATCTCTGGACCGCAAAGGATATTTAATATTTTAATGTCCCCAGAAGCTTTTCATAACGCTAAACTTAGTAAACAGTTAAAAATGGAGATGTATTCAAACATTTATTCAAGTATCATTTTTAAAACTCGAGTGTTTTGAATTCAAGGACCTCCAAATCGTGCTTTCATGAATTGAACTCATAAAAGTTCGTGGACTGTCGTGCAAGCTGACACTAGTCGATGTCCGATGTTTCTGAATGTCCGATGTTTTAGTTGGGCTTGTCCGATGTTTCTGACGTGGCGCGATGCAAATGAAGCAAATTAAAACATTCCGTAACTAAAGTAAACACTCCATATTTCATATATTAGAAACCAGAAGTATTATTATGTACTACATATAAGAATTGTTGATCTATTTAATAAAACCATTTGCTTTGGAGATGATTTCTTGAATGATGCAGTATTGCTTCGGCGGGTCGCGGTTCGTCAGTTGACCTTCCCAGTTAATCCTCCGATGTTGAATAATGCCTGGGCATCTTTCACTCACAAGGATTTTCCACGATGAGTAAAGGGATTTTTTTTATTTAAAGTGTTACTTCATTGATAGTTGAAATACGATTCTCTTATTGTTTGATGCGCTTAATTAAAAAAATTGCATTGGCCGTTTTGGTTTCTCCCAAAGTTATGCTCATTGCACCAGCGTAGTCTACCTGCATTTTATTCTTCAAGGTATTGGTTGCCAAAACAAAAAAATTCGTCTTTCTGTACATATATCTATTTTCAACTCAGGTTTAAATAAAATTCTTCCATAACCAACCATGTTAGTGATGGAATATCTGCTGAGTTGTTTGCTAATAATCCTTCATGTAAATCCAAATCTTTCAATTCATGTGGTATACTAAACTATAAAACTTTATTAAAAGACAAGGCTCTCAAGTTGTTCTTTTCTTCTCCACATCTCTTTGGTGGATTCATTATTCCAGTAAATGTATTCAATTAGTAATTTATTTATATTTTGTTTATAAAGAAAGTGGATGGTAAACGATATTAAAATAAAAGTTTTATTCAGTTTAAATTACATAAAATCAAAGAATTCAACAGAAGTCCGTTTGTATGTCTTTTAAAAATCTATTTCTTTTAAATATGACTGAGATGCATTTTATAATTTATAAAGTTAACTTAAAAATGTTTATTAACGCCACAAGATATTAGACGTATTCACTTCTTGGGAGTCTATGGTAGAGGTCTATTAATATTTTAAATAAATGATCTAAGGAAAATCCTGATTCATTCTAGCTGACACGTAAAGGACTTAGAACACAGTTTTGAGCACCAAAGGGAAAAGAAAGTAGTCTTCTTTTAAGCGAAAAGTTTTTGCGTCCATGTGTTAGAGAGAGAAAATAGAAAAATAATTTGAGTAATAGGCTTTTTAATACGCGGAAGTGAGATGTAACAAACTTCTGTGAACCTGAGTACGAAAGGTGGTCGACCTAAAATATAAAAGAGAAACATCAGTAGACAAGACACATTAAGAAATTTTTGAGTTTTGATCAAGTCGAGTCTTAAGTTTATCACATTTTATTTTTATTGTCGTTCATTATTGTGAAAATTACGGCTGATGTATAGATGTCACTACTCAAATATTTTATTTTAAATCTTGATTAAGAAATTGAACACCTTAAGTCCTTTGAATTTTATTCTAAGTAAATAATTTATTTCAATGTAACTAATTCTCGTAGTTACATTGAAATAAATTATTATCAAGCTAAGAAGCAATTAACGTTGATTTAAATGTTTTTTACTAGTTTCTATATTTACCTACTAAAAATATAGTTTACAGGTGACGTATAAACCTGTATGGAAATTTAATTAAATCCCAACCGTATTTTAATTTGTTATGTTGTCGGTCAGTCAATTCTTTATTAATTACTCTCAAACTATTATTATTAATTAAATTTTACTTGATTATTTTATTTATATTGGATCTGGTGGAAAATGAGATGGTATTCGTATGAACATTTATGTAATTCAAATACATCTTAATCAAAACCTGTTTTATTATTTGAAAAAAATCATAAACCCTCTTTAATTCTTATAGTATGTAAAATAAATTATTGGTTGATTAATAGAATACTTGAAAGTCAATCTGAATTGTGTTTATTTAATTTATTTACCGTATTTGTTTTATTAAGGTTGAATCTTTGTCCTTAATCAAGCAAGCTGCCATAACTTGTTGATTTTCAATTTTATTAAAGTGCGAACTTATTAAAATTCCAAATAACCTTTTGTTAATTTTTATTGCTCTACCATTCCCGATTGAATTGGATAGATTTTAACTAAAAGTAGAATTTATGTAGCCAGTTAGGGTTCACACAATTCCTTGTAACAAATTCCTTAAACGTGATATTATTAGGAAAGAATGTAGGTGTTTCAAAATATCTTGACTTAACCAAAGCAGGATCGTAATTTGTTTATAACTACTATCCTGCTTTTTATATTTCATTTTGTTTGTAACATAATGTGCTCTTGCATGGGATTCCGGATTTTCGTAGATATGCGCGCAGGCGTAGAAATGCATTGAAACGTTACGATAATTGAGTTTTTGTTGATGAATAGTGATGCTGAGGATATTGACTAATAATTGGCGTTGGCGGAATGAACTTGGCCTCTGCCGAAGTACTGAAATCGGCGTCGGTGAAGTCCGCGTCGGTGAACATCTTCTTCTGGTGTGACTCTCCATATCTTGCATCGATGTCAATGATAATGGGAAAAAATTATGATAATAAGACTAGAAGAAAATGATAATTAATTGGGAACCGAAAGATTCAGCAGAAGATGTGTCGTCGGATACGTAACGTTTTTTTTGTCTCGCAAGCATACAAATGCAATGAAACGTTATGATAATTGGGTTTTTTGTTTATGAATAATGATGCTGAGGATATGGACTAATAATCTGCGTTGACGGAATGGATTTAGCCTCTGCAGAAGTACTGAAATTGGCGTCGGTGATGTCCTCGTTCTAGGCAACATCTTCTTCTGGCGTGACTCTCCATATCTTGCATCGATGTCAAGAATAATGGGAAAATAATATGAGAATAAGAGTAGAAGAAAATGATAATTAATTGGGAACCGATAGATTCAGCAGAAGATGTGTCGTCAGAAAAATTAACCTTTTTTTGTAGAATTTTAATTAACTTATCTTATTTTCGTAGATTTAATATGTTGTTCGAATATATTAAATTTTATTATAACGCTTTAAGATCAGATCAACACTGGCTGCGATCATTCTCACTGCCAAAAGGAATTGACTAGGTCTTATTTCAGAATTAAAGCTTTGGGGTAGCGCGATTGGATTCTCGTAGCCATTCAAAGACAACAACTCTAAAATTGCGTCTCTTGGATCACTGGCTTGGATGTCTCCTTTTATGCGAATTCTCTGGGATGAAAGCTGCTCCTCATGGATTCGTTGAGTTTGGCTGATTGCCTAAGCCGACGGTTTTCGACGGCGTCTGCCGCAAAAAAAGGAGGAGTTTGAAAGAAGACTGCTAGAAATTTTTAGGAAGGTTATACTTCCGAGAAATCAACAGTCTCTTCCTGATACGTTAAGAAAATTTAAGGATCAAAGTTCCATTATTTCGTTGGCAGTTATCTAGTGAAAATGCAAGTGGTAGTAGTATATAATAGGTGGTGGTCACACCAGCGATGTAAATAGCAGCTTGATGCGGCCAAAATATCAAAGTACCTCATAGAAAAATGCCTCCCTCAAAAATACGTTAAACTAATATCCAATCAGATTGTTAAGTGCCAAAAGACTAAAAAGCTTAACGAACATTCAGAGAATTGTGTTAGGATGAAATTTACTACCCAAACTTGCATAAGCCGACAAAAGAAAAATATAAGTTAAATGGTCACCTTCCTTCCTTCATAAAAAACTACACATCGTAAAATTTAAATACGATAATGCACTTGTGCATAGATCAAATAAGCCACTTCGTAAGTCGTTTCGGTAAGTATAAAGCTTTTGACGTGATCATATGCCGCTCGCTTCTCATTAGCGCGTAACTGATCTGATGTTTTTATTTTTATAGATGTATGCAGGTTTGTAGAAGCTGTCGGCCTTGACCATTTCTCCTACATCTTGGATTATATATATTTTTTCTTCTTAATTCAACTAATTTATTTATGAGTAATTCATTGATTATTATATATTAGATTATATTTAATTATACATATTATATTTCTTCAACGAATAAGTTTAGTCAATTTAGATATATTGTTAGACGATTTCTCATTTAATTTATGATTTATTAAGGAATTGTTTATTGCAATTATTAATTAATTGAATTAATGAGAGTCCGATATCAACTCTATATTTGAACTGATTTCTATATTATATTTCTATAGAAATCAGATGAGAAAAAACTTTTTACAGGTTTTTAGATGTATAAAAATAGAATACGTAACGTAACCACCCTTAGATTTAGAAGGAAACAATTTTCAAACGGATGTCACTTGCAGCAGATAGTATCTGTCATGTTTACAGAAAGAAAGGAATCATCTTTTCAGCCGGTCGTGCGTAACAGCATTTATATCCCGAAATATGAGCTTTTGTGTCCTTTTATTGGATATATTTCATGTCATTTGTCAGCTTATGGATATGTCGCTGACAAACATAAATACATATATGAGTGGTTATTTGTAATAAAAAATATTTTATTATCATGCCTACCAAAATAAGAAAAAGTAAACATTAATTACAAAATAAGTTAAAATAATTATAATTATTATCAAATTGTAAAATATTATGTAATAGAGTAAGTTATGAAATTAATATTTCTTATTACTTGTGTCTCGAAAAAATGTTTACCTCGTCCGGGACTCGAACCCGGACCTCTCGATTGCCGGTCGGTTGGTCTTCTAATTGAGCTAACGGGCATTTATTCGAAGACATAAATAATTTTTAATATGTATTTGTCTTTCGTATCTATTAAGATAGGCAACTTATACATCAGTATTTGTTTGGGCCTCCATCGATCGATTCATTCGTCAACGGGTGGATAAAGCCTCCTGGATGTTTTTTTATATTAATTTCTTTTCCGCTTTGCTTGTGGTTGCATGTTTAATTAAATATTTTATATTTCGTGGTTAAACCTCCAAGCCGGCAATATTTAGTAGAGTAAATTTTGAAAGTCATACTCCTTATTACTTGCGTCTCGAACGAAAAGTTTTAACCACGAAATATCAACTACTCAATTAAACATACGACCACCCGCAAAGCGGAAAAGAAATTAATATAAAAACAAACATCCAGGAGGCTCCATCTACCCGATGACGAATGAATCGATCGACGGTAGCAAACGGGTGGCCAAAACAAATCCTGATATATAAGTTGCCTATATTGAAATAAATGTTATCTTCGTCTACATTATTTTATTAATATAAGCTAATGCATTTTCGTCTAGATCTTTCCATTTTCAAACTAAAATATAACATTAAGTAACTTAACAGATGTTTAAAGATTACTAAAGCATTTTTTAAATAGTGATTGAAAAATAATTTTTTACCCTGAATTTGAGTGTACTCTCTTCAATGGAGGTTAAAAGGACACTGTTGTGAAATTAGACATCTTGACATATATAACATAATGTTGAAAGTGCCTAGAAGTAACTAATTTGGTGAGTGAACTGTTAATTCAGGGGTGAGTTCAAAAACTTGGGTTGACAAAAAAATCTAAGGATTGTATCAACCCAAGTTTTTGAACTCACTCCTGAATTGAAACTACACTCACCAAATTAGTTACTTCTAGGGACTTTCAACATTATGTTATGTATGTCAAGATGTCTAATTTCACAACAGACTTCAGTGTCTTTTTAACCTCCATTGAAGAGAGTACACTCAAAGTCAAGGTAAAAGATAATTTTTCAATCACTATTTAAAAAATGCTCTAGTAATCTTTAAACATCTGTTAATTTACTTAATGTTATATTTTAGGTTATAAATGGTAAGATCTAGCCGAAAATGCATTAGCATATATTAATAAAATAATGTAGACGAAGCTAACCTTTATTTTAATATTACATCAATGTCTACAAAACTCAAATTTTTTTAATTTGCTTTTATTTAAATTTATTTTAATTGTTTTCCATATCTTAATAGATGTGGAAAACTATTTGTGTTGAAAATTATTTGTATCTTCGAATAAGTGTCCGTTAGCTCAATTGGAAGAGCAATTGACTGGCGATCAAGAGGTCCGGGTTCGAGTCCCGGACAGGGTAAACATTATTTCGTAATAAGAAATATTAATTTCATAATGTACTCTATTAAATATTGCCATCGTGGATGTTTAACCACGAAACATCAAATATTCAATAAAATATTATGGTTATCTCTAAACAATTAGTAAATTAAGTATACGTAATGGCATTAATTTTGTTTGAATTATTTATTTGTTATCTTCATTAATGTGGGTTATAAACCTCAAAGATTCATTTACTGTCAATAATCCCGTTTTCTTTATAACCAACTCACCAGCTGTTTGCCGGTTCACTAATTTAGTAAATTAAATTGTTATTGGAAATGCAAATAACTCCATAAAGTAGTAACTAAAATTATTATTATTATAAATAAATTTTTATGCTCGTCTATATACTGCATTAAGATAACATTTGCGATTAGTAGTAAGTCGGGATGTTTTCTGTTGTGGTCACGAGCTATTAATTTAAATTAAATTTTTTTATATAGGATAACGGTAAAGCCGTGTATCATATTTGAAAGCGGTATTTGAAGTTAATTCGCATTATTTACAGAACATTCATTAATGTCTTCAATCCTAATCTTCAGCTCAGAATTGCATTGAAAAGAAAATACTAGTACACCTTTTTTTAGATATAGGTTACTCCATACAGAAAAATATAAACATACTAATATCGACACAAGCATGTACATCCGGAAGCACACAACAGAAATGACTTAGTAAAACACACAGTGCACTAAAACTAAGCAGTTCCCAAGAAGAAGTAAAAAGAAGTGAGTTAAACTTCATAGTCAAAAATGAACAAATATCCTCAGCCCATCATATACGAAACAAAACACAATCACCAAAGATATGTAAACAACTCTAATAATAATTACAAGAACAATAAAATCAAAGCCAACTAGCCTTACTATCGTATCAGACGCGTACATGAGAAACTAAAACAAATCCTAATAACAACATACCGCTCATTGAATGCAAAACAAGCCCATGTCGAATTTCACTAACAAAGGTATTTAGTACTACTGTGTTAAGGAAGGTTAGGAGGGAGGAAGTGGAATTGGAACAATATGGCAACAATATGACTTTTTCGCCCTATTGGAACAATAGGGCGAAAAAGAAATGCTTAGATGAGGATAAACGGTTAGCAGAAAGAAATATGAAAAGAGAACAGTTAATGATAATGGATTTGAAAGTAAAAGGGAGGTGTGGAAGTATATGAGAAGTCGGTGGATAATGGGGGATAATAGGAGAGGAGGTCCGTTACGATTGACAGATTGTAAAGAGAAATGTAGGGGAGAGTTGGTTAGAGGATTAAATGAAAATATAACAGGAAGAGGGGATTATGGGGAGAGGCGGGGATTTGAATGAAGATGATAGGGATTGAAGAGGTGAATCATGAGCTTGATAAGATGAAGAAAGGAGGGGCAGCTGGACCAGACAGGATACCGGTTGAGGTGTGGGGATGTTAGAGTGAGAAGGGAATGAGAGCATTAGCCAGAGGGTTTAATATATGGATGGATGGTATTGGATGGTATTGGAGTGTGCCTGAAGAATGGAGAGATTGTATCGGTGTAAGGGAGAGGTGAAAGGGAGAGTGTAGATAATTACAGAGGAATCACGATTATGGATGGTTTGTACTGATTGTATGAAAAAATTATAAATGGAAGGTTGAAAGAGGAGACACGTGTAAAAGAGATACTATCGTAGCCACAAAATGGATTTGTAAGGTGCAAGGGAACTGCGGACAATATTGTTGCATAAAGTTATGTGATTAATAAAGAAATTACAGAAAGCAAGAAGGTTTATCTGTTGTTTGTGCACCTTAAATCTGAGGTTGATAAGATTGTAAGGGAGTACTTCTGGAAGAAAATGATGGAGGTAGGGATTTTGAATGGATTAGTAAGTGTGGTAAAGAGAACAAAAGTTAAGGTGATAGTGAATGGGTATGTGTCTGATTGGTTTGAGGTCATAAGAGGAATGAGGCAGGGGTGCCCGATGGTCTTTTCAACATATACATATATGATTTAGAAGAAGTATTAAAGAATCGACAAGAGGGTGGAGTACAGGTAAGTAAATGTACAGTATGATCGTTTCCGTATGCGGATGACATAGTATGTATGGCAAGTACAAAGAAGAATTGAATGAAATGATTGGGAGAGTTAAAAGGTATGAGGAGTAAGGGGATTGGAAATGAATGTTGTAAAGGCGAGTGTGAGGGTTTGTAAAAGGAGTGCGAGAGAATGTAGGAGGGATGAGTCTGATATGGGAGGACATAAAACAGAGCGTGTGAAGAAATATAAGTACCTGGGATATATGTTGACTCAAAGTGGCACATGTAAAGAACATAGTAGTGATGAAAGCAAGGGGAGTTATGGAAAGAATGAAGCTAGTGTAGGACAGGTTTGGCGAATCAGTTAGAATGAGATTGATAATAATGGAGGTTTGTGTGAGGAGTATAATGATGTATGGTGTTAAAGTGTGAGCAGTGTGTAAAAGGAAGATGGTAGAACTAATGGAAAGAATTTTGAATGAAATTTATAGGAAAATTGATTGCACATAGAGTAAAGAGGAGGAGGGGAAAGGTTTGGAGGGTGGATATAGGGTAAGAAGAGAAGTAAGCAGCATAATTATGTCTTTTTCTCTTTCGGTGTGTCATTATCTTGTTTGGAATTCAATTGTTTTAATATTGTTATATTTTTGGTAATAGTGTATTATTATTGTTTTGAATTATAATTGAATTCTAAAAACTTTGGGAATATGCGTAAGACACAGGGACCTCAAGTTTGCGAAAAGAGGAAGCTTTCCGTGCCGTAGACAACTCTGGAAACCAGGGAAATAATGGGTAAGCGAATTCGTGCATAGACGAATTCGGACGGCCAAGGCAGCCTCACGTACGAAGTATGCCATAATGTTCTTTTAGGAATTAGTCGAAAAAAGAATCAATAGCGATTGTAGGCCATGGCAAATCGGACCGGGGCGTAGGCAAATATGGGAACCGGGGGATTTATGCGTAGGCGATTTATACGTTAGACTAATTTTGATTAATTTGTCCTAAAATTCTATTGTGATAATTGAATTTAATAGACGAGTTATAAGCTGACAGTCAAAATTAAAAGATTCAACTTTTGTATTATGCAAGATAAAACAAAACGTAGGACTTCCAGTATATGAATGATGGCGTGGCGATCACATCCACGAATTTTTTATAGTATCTTTGACCATTTTAATTCAACAGTCGCGTTTGTGAAACCTGTTGTCTGTTTGAAACTGTAAAACAGCTTCAAAAAACAGGTTTAGTTACACGAAAAATTAAACATGAAATCACAATAAAGAATAAAACAATCAGATTAGTTTCAATAATCTATTCAAATAAAATAATCAATTATTCCTATAGCAATAATGAATCAAAGGATCAACAAACGAATAATTATAATAGAAATAATATTGA
Organism: Adranes taylori; assembly: GCA_009867245.2. Classification (NCBI taxonomy): domain Eukaryota; kingdom Metazoa; phylum Arthropoda; class Insecta; order Coleoptera; family Staphylinidae; genus Adranes; species Adranes taylori. The sequence goes on from WYDF02101851.1 coordinate 10,177, forward strand.
TTTACAAGTTCACAATAAAAAATTGATTTACACGATATAATTTACCACAAACATAAAAATAGATGAAAAACTTCTTTAACAGCATAAGTAAAACGGTGCTAAGCTTAAAATGAATTTTCAAATAGCTTAAATATCCGGGCGTGGTGTAGTTATTAGGCCGAAGACTTTAAATGACTACTAAAAATGGAGTACTGATGATAGTTACCCAAATACTTGAAATAAGTATCTGCTCCAGCCTGACTCCTTTAAGCTATTTGGGATTACACATGTCACCAACAGGTATCTGAAATTGGACTCATCTCATCTCATTGTCATCATTAAGTTAACACGTCTTAAAGTAACTCTATTAAAACATTTAGATTCAAGCTAAGTCAATAGATGAATTTAATAGGGGTTGATACATTAACATCTTGTATCGTTCCATATA
>WYDF02101862.1:0-23833 GCA_009867245.2 Adranes taylori
AACAACTATTATAATTAATTTCTTAATGAAGGTTGTGACATTGCAACGATATCTATTCTCCCAATATGTTTAAATTTATTATATACTAATATTATTAATTCGAGCACTTTATTTAAAAAGGACAGTTCAATAGTTTTAAGTTACTAAGTTAATAGAAATGAAGGCAAGAGTATTTTATATTAAATCAGTAGAAAATTAATCACTATATGACAACAATGTATAAGAACTTTAATTACTAGAAAAAGTAATCATCAACTGCCACTGAATGCTCTGTAGCTCTGTATTACTGCGATTTACCCTACTACTTCGGACATTCGCTGCTCAGAGTTCCCTACTAATCTACCTCATCTATACTGAGTAAAATTCAATTTCTAATAAGGTGTTATGACTTTAATTATAGTACCCACTTCTAATTAAAATGACGTAAAGCACTCGGTATACAGATTATACTCTACTTAATCAATAATCGAAATACATCTAATAATTCACGTCAACAAAAAGCAATAATCGAAATCCAGGTATGTTTGATTTCAAATTTTAAAATACACTAAAAAAATTGCATTCATGACGATTCGTGTCAAGCAGAAGCGATAATCGAAATCCAAGTATGTAAGATTTAAAATGCACCAAAGGAGCTGAACGCGTGAGAATAATTCGCGTCAAGAGAAAGCAATAATCGAAATGTAGGTCAGTTTGATTTAAAATGCACAAAAGGAATTGCACGCGTGACGATGTAATAATTCACGTCAAAAAAGCAATAACCGAAATCCAGGTGTGTTTGATTTCAAATTTTAAAATACACTAAAAAATTGCACGCGTGACGATGTAGTAACTCGCGTCAAGAAACACCAATAATCGAAATCCAACAATGTTTGATTTAAAATGCACTAAAGGCATTGCACGCGTGATGATGTATTAATTCGCGTCAAAAAGCAGTAATCGAAATCTATGTTTTCGAAATGTTTGATTTAAAATGCATTAAAGGAATTCTATACGGGATGATGTAATAATTCGCGTCAGCTAAAAGCAATAGGCGAAATTGAAGTGTGTTTCATTTAAAATCCACTAAAGGAATTGCAAGCGTGACGATGTAATAATTCGCGTCAACGAAAAAGCAATAATCTAAATCCAAGTATATCTGATTTAAAATGCACTAAAGGAACTGCACGCGTGACGATGTATTAACTAGCGTCAACTAAAAGCTATAATCGAAATCTAACTATGTTTAATTTAAAATGCGAATTGCATGAGGAATTTATAAAGGAATTGCATGTCTGACAATGTAATAATTTGAGTCAATAAAGAGCAATAATCGAAATCTAAGTAAGCCTGATTTATGATGCACTAAAGGAATTGGTGACAGGACGATGTAATAATTCGCGTATACTAAAAGCAATAATCGAAATCCAAGTATGTTTCATTTAAAATCGACAAAAGGAATTGCACGCGTGAGGATGTCATAATTCGCATCAAGAAAAAGCAATAATCGAAATCCAACTATGTTTGATTTAAAATGCACCAAAGGAATTCCACGCGTGACGATGTAATAATTAGCGTCAACAAAAAGCAATAATCGAAATCTAAGTATGTTTAATTTAAAATTCACTAATGGAATTCCATGTGTGACACTGTAATAAGTTGCGTCAACAAAGAGCAGTAATCGAAATCCAAGTATGTTTGTTTTAAAATGCACTAAAGGAATTCCAGGCGGGACGATCTAATAATTCGAATCAGCATAAAGCAGTAATCGAAATCCAATTAGGTTTGATTCAAAATGCACTAAAGAGAATGCACGTGTGACGATGTGACGATGGAATAATTGGCGTCAAGAAGAAGTAGTAATCGAAATTCAAGTATGTTTAATTTGGAATGCACTAAAGTAATTGCATGCGTGACGATGTAATAATTCGCGTCAACAAAAAGCAATAATCGAAATCTAAGTCCGTTTAACTTATAATGCACTAAAGGAATTACACACCTGATGATGTACTGACTGGCGTCAACAAAAAGCAATAATCGAAATCTCGATTCAAAGCTTGATTCAAAAGCAAAGCTTGAAAGCTTGATTCAAAATGGACAAAAGGAATTGAACGCGTAACGATCTAATCATTCGCGTTAACAAAACGCAATAATCGAGATCAAGAAGGTTTAACTTAAAATGCACGAAAGAAATTGAACGTGTGACGATTTAATAATTCGCGTCAACAAAAAGCAGTAATTGAAATCCAATTACATTAGATTTATAATACACTGAAGGAATTTCACGCGTGACGATGGAATAATTCGCGCCAACAAAAAGCAATAATCAAAATCTAAGTAAATTTGATTTAAAATGCACTAAAGGGATTACACGCGTGATGATGTAATTATTCGCGTCAACAAAAAGCAATAATCGAAATCCAAGTACGTTTGATTTCAAATGCACAAAAGGTATTGAACGCGTAACGATGTAATAATTCACCTCAACAAAAAGCAATACTCGAAATCCAAGTATGTCTGATTAAAAATGCAACGCTTAAGTAAATATTCTGTTTTGAAAAGTTTTATTCTAAAATATATGACACTATAAATAAGTCTATAATATTTTAACTTATACAACTAAGTAGACTGATAGAAAACAACGCTTAAAGAACTTACAACAAGGAAGAAACACGACAAACTTCACTAGAATAAACTGCTTTTAAAACATCAAACAATCCAAGTAGTGAATTATGTACAATATAATTAAAAGAATATCAGTACTTTTTTTTGTTACAATTTTCCAAATAAAAGACAACAAATAAAAATATTAAAACTAATAACTTTGTTGAATTTGTTTTATTGGTACAATTGAATGTAGGTATGCCGTTATTTGTTGAGACACACAATGTATGAGAATGCAACGAGCATAGACATGATACCTATAAATGATATTCCGGTATCATAAATCTCTGAATGACCTCGTAAATAAAAACCTACAGTGATCGGGTGACCAGTAACCGATTCTTAACAGACACGGCGCAATGCTGCAAGCGCGGTGAGTATCAGAGAAAACAAAAAAAAAACTAAAGAAGAATGAACAACACTTGTCTCAAATGCTACAGTCAAATATTCCAGATTATAAATAACCGATGATATTTGTGGATATTTAAGAAATTCCCATAATATTAGTATAAGATATACTGGGTGGATTAATTATTTGGTTAAATGCAATGAAAAGTTAAGAATATGGCAAATCAATTCTCGAGGAGAATTTATAGATTTTACATTTACATATTAGAAACTTCAAACGCTTATAACGGATCAATAAACTTGAAATTCAATAAATATATTTTTATGATTTACCAAATTCACATATTATATTAAGGACGATATCAGCGGGTCATAAAAGCAACCACGAATCTTATTAGGTAGTGTAGACCTGATGACAATGACTATTGCTGGCTATCTGTCAGGTAGGGTATCTACAAGTGAAAAATTTTGGACAGTTGAGGATAGCTAATGTCTCCACATTGTTATTAAACTATTTCTATTTTCCACGAACAGCAGGTGCTAACTTATTATATATAATTATTGATAAAAAGCGTCGTGTCTGCTGGGTAACACCAAACAGAAAGTAGATGGAGCTCTTGTATCACCCATTTGAAACTGAAAAAGCTGCCCTCGTATGCAAGAAAGGCGTATTATGTTCATTTACCTTTGAATTTGGTACCCGTATCCTAAAGCTGTGCTACGCACACATGTGGAACCTGGTTGAATTAGATAAGATAATTCAATCAATTTTGCTTGGCGATTACAAACAGCTGATAAGCTTACAGTTTGTTCCGACCGTATGTAACTTATCGGGCAATGGATGAATTATGTTCATTGTCCGTACTTACTAGTGCAAATACGCTCTAATCAATAGGAAGCTAAAATAAAGCTCCGTACTGACTAGAGTATATATGCGCGCACATACTGGTACGAGCGCACAAATTTTTAATCACACAGATCTCCTTATCCGATTTAGTAGTAATCGAGTACAGCAGTTATTTTAGCACACAGAATAATTAATAAGAATATAAACAAAAGAAAATATAAAAGATGGATTACAAGGTCATTTTCAAAATTTCATCTGAATATCATCCAAGAATTATAAATGTTCAATCAATATCATTGGTCCAAAAATAGGAAAAATGGAAATTTAAAAAGCACCAAATTTAGAAAGAATATTTTTGTGAAAAACTGGCTTGATGACACTGCGTTTCTTAGTAATTAGAAACTCCTACGCTTCGTTAGTTCACTCCATTTACTTAATTAATTTTCTATACATTAATCCTTTACAACACCATGTAAATAAAATATTGTCCACATTGAGTATATGTGCATGTAAAATCCTTTTGATGTAGGCAGAGAAATCGATAAGCCACAGATCATGTTCGTGCATGTTATAGGGTTACACGCACGTCAGTATCATCAACTAGCTATGAGTAATCATTATTAGCGCTAAACAGATCAAAAACTGTGTTTTATGTAGTATTTAAGTTTTTTTTAGCTTTTAGGATTTGAAAGATGAGGTAGTGGACACATACAAATTTTTTGCTCTGAAAATATATGTAACTTTTACAATTTTTTATTTTCCATGATGCTATTATACCTCTTAATGCTCCAATGAGAGAAGTTCTCAGATTCTTGTAAAATGGATGAAATGCAGGTCAGATGAAGGTGAATAAATCAAGTACGTCTACCTTCTTCTTCGCTGCAAAATTGTTGGCTCCTTTGTAACGCATATCTGGTATTAGGGTACTGAGTTCCTTCATGCTCCTCCTTTTAAACCTAATACATTGACAAGGTTGATATGAGTCCAGTGATGTTTTAAAAAAATTATACCAAGCTCCTCTTTTCTAATCTAAAGCCATTGAACATCTTACCAACTGAAAGGACTGCCTATGCGGTCTTCTTTGTGCTGTTGAAGGTCGCCTTTTGCAACAATACAAAATTCAGAAAATCATACTCATCCATTTCTTTCATACAAAAAGGGTGTTTTTTTCTAGTTTGACGCTTTTTTTTCTATTACATTCCATAAGAGTGTCATCAGGTATTAAAAATTTATGGTTGGTTACTTTTTAAGATGAGTTTTGCAACGCCATTATGTACATTGCGGCTATGTGCGGCTATGTGGTTCAGAAAAACCCTGAACCTACCATTATTAACTTCGCGTTCCGATAATCTTGTATAACCTTGCCCCTGGTCACCTCTTAATGAAATCTCCTGCCCTTCAAATACTAAGATAAGTTGATCGTTTTCAATCTGTTTCTGTTATCATCGGCTATTTGCTTATTTTGGCGGTTCAAGCACTCGACAATATTTCTATCGCCTTTAGCGATTCTGCGAAAATCTATCGCTTTCCTCTCAGCGAATTTATGATATTGTCCTGAGGCATCTTCATCAAAAATTTCCAAAGCATTAATCTAGTTTGGGATTTGAAGATTCCTCGCCCTCAGCAGTAGACAAATTCTCAGCACTTGACCAAGGCTAGTGGATCGAAATGTTGGTAGATGAAGATGAAATATTTTTTCCACGTGATTCGTTTGTTGTTCTTGACAAAAAACCCAAAAGTGCTCCACGCTCTAATAATTTATAATTATTAATAATATTACAATTTTAAACTGAGTAATTGAAATTAATATTAATACTATATAAAATACAACTTCTAAATCAAACAAAACACTTGAATTAATCAACATCTAATTATGTCTGTGAACCAATGATATATCATTCAACCATTCTCCGCAAGATCACCTTCACTTTGGCGGAACATAAGCCACTCACTAACTTATTTACTAACTCCCAGTCTAGATCCAGTCTGCTTAAAGAATTTATATCGAGAATGGTATCCATGGTATTTTTAATGGCCTGTTAAACTTCGAAAAACTATTTATAAAAATCGCGTACAATCTTTTTAGTCTTCTTTATAAAATTTATTGCTTTATAAATATGGAGACACTAAAAGTGAAATTTCTTCAAGATATTAAAATAAAAAATAATGAAACAAAAATGCCACTGACTCGAATAGTTGCAGACACAATATAAATTAGTGTTGAAACAAAAATAAAATTCATTGTTTTTTGCGTCGTAAAAATTTAATAAAGCATAGATTTCTGATTCGAATGTTTTAACTGTTTTGATATAAATGATTTTTTTTAAATATTCTATGCATTTTTCAGGGCAGGATTTAAAGATATTTTTTGTAGTGAATCAGAAAGAATGCTTCGGGCGCTTCATTGCAAAAATTTGAACAACGCGATTTGAGATAAATATTCGTTTTGACTTTTCAATAAAATCTGTCTGTTTGGTGACTATTGTATTTTTAAATCAAACTGTGAATTCTAATTTGGCAAATACTAATAGATTTGGATAATCAACAGTGCTGAACGGTAAAAATGCAGGAATTCAGCCAAAAGAAGAAAATCTGAGGCATTAATAACACGAACCTACGAACAAACACGAACAAGACTTTTTAAGTGTATTTACCTTTATCTTATAGTTTTGAGTTCCAAAAATAAAATTATCCCACCCACCATTTATTCACATTTTAACATTGGATATATATAAGAACAACACACATCTAGCTAATTTCATTGTAACTAGTATAGTACTTGAAATGCAAAAGCCGTGATAAATTGGGGTGCCAGTGGCAGCAAACGCCAGATTAATATTTTCTTACTCTCTTTATGCTTCTTTTTCTTCTTCTTCCCTAACAGCTGTTTTCATTCTTGCTGTCATCATACCCAACATTTTAGCATCTAGTGTTCAGGCATGGCGAGTCCTGGTTGTTAGAACTTTCTTGACAGTTTTTGTTATATTTGTGGAGTATTTGTGATTAAAAAACATCAAAGAAACAGTACAGAGTTTGTTAGAAAAGTGTATTTTTCACATTTCGGAATCAAACTTGGTGATTAGAACAAGTATTGGAATCCTCATAAAGTATGTTATGTTTGTGTAGAAGACTTTAGAAACTGCTCAAAAAAGGAGAAAAATCATTTAGTTTAACTGTTCCCATGGTATGAAGGCATCCAAGGAACCATTCAGGTGATTACTACTTTTGTAGTGTTGATGTTACTGGTTATAACTCAAAAAATTAAAAAGAAATTTAGTACCCTAACCTGCCATCTGCAATTTGGTCTATAGGCTATAGGTCAGATCTGTCTGCTCCTGAATCACCACTGAGTATTGAGAATGTTTTTCTGGATATGTCAAGTGATGAATATATCAAGTGAAGAATTTGAGCTTAACAAAGGAGAAAGCTGAATTGGTTGGCTCCAGACTTAATGAAAAGAACTTGTTGCAGCTTGATTTTCAGTTGCGTTCAGAAGACTTGTGTATAGAAGAAGAGAGCAGCAGTTTGTCAAAAAAGAACAAGAATTAGTATATTACCCAAATATTGCCTGTTTGATGAATGAATTCAGAATCGAATACAAAAAAAAAGAATGGCGACTATTTATTGATTCCTCTAAAACTAGTTCTATTACACAATGGATCATTACCTGTTGCTTATTCTGAACACATGAAGGCAAGTAGGGCATGACTCTGCAGAAACATCTGGTAGATCCAGAAAAGATTCTACTGCCTCCATTACACATAAAGCTAGGCCTTATGCAACAATATGTGAATGCGCTACCTAAAAAAATGGGCAACGTATCAGATACCTTTGTAAAAAGTTTCCACATAGATCTGAAGCAATATTGAAAGAGGATGTCTTCGTTCGGTCTAATATCAGAAAAATAATATTTGGTCCCCAATTTGAATTACATATGGCACTAAATGAGAACGCAGTTTGGATTGCATTTAAAGAAGTCATAGATAAGTTCATAGGCAACAAAAAAGACCTAGACTATGTTGTAAACATGCTGAATGGTCTCAAAACATTTGGATGTCTAATGAGCGTAAAGGACTTTTTGAACAGTTCAGTCAGCAATTCTTTCCGGACAACGCATGTGGTGTCAGTGAAGTGGAAGGTGAGCGTTTTCATCAAGACAAACGTTATGGAAAAAGGCTATCAGGGAGACGCTGGAACACCAATATGATAGGAGATTACTGTTGGTCACTTCACCGAGAGGACCAGCAAACAGCGCATAGAAAAAGCTACATGAGGAGCTTTAAAGAAAATATATACCAATGGACACATAAAGCCTTTGTGGAATCTAGTATCAAGAATATAAAGACATTTTCTATCTTCTAGTAAAGTTCTCTTTGTAATTTAAAAGTTTACTTTTCATTCCTGCAGAATAGTTAGTATGCTAGAGTTTGGCTTAGTTAGGTTCAATTGTGATTAAACTGTGGCTAAAAATTCTTAGAACTCACTCAAAAAGTACTTTTACAAATAAGAGGCATAGGTGATGTCACTACTACAGAAGAAGTTGCAAAAGCCCTTGGCAAAATAAACGACGAAGCTGAGAGACGACGAAGAATTAGAGAGGATCAAAATCATTCTTTTGGAGGGAACCAAACATACTAGGAAAGCAACTTTTTATAAAAACTAAGATCACAATTGACTTTATAAAGCACAGAATTAGGAAAAACCCGCCAGAACCAAAATGTTGGAATAACGATCAGGTGACCTTAAAGTGCGATTCCCAATAACCAAGTAAAGCACATTTGTGCTGGATACACGAGATAGCAGGGAATGTGATAAGAACAAGAACGTTTCTCAAACTAACGGAACTATTAGTGCCACAAAGATAATGTACACTACCCCAACACAGGACATTGAAACCCTAGCTGAACAAGTCCAGAACTCATGATGAAAGTACTGCAAATTATTATAGAAGTAAGATGGCTTTTGATCTGCTTACTTAACATATGTTAGAAGAAATTTTGATCTTACTTTAATTAGCGAACCACACAAAGCATGATAACTGACAATGCAGTATCAAACCTGATGCGACATATAGTTGACAGATAGTAACCTCACCAGGCGCTATATGAATTCAAGTTTCATACATACACATTATTAACTATTAACCACCACCTAGTGGATGAATAGACGAATTTAAAGAACAGCTTGATGATGTCGAAAAACACAAGAGAATATTTACATGGGAGAAGATTTACAAAGAAAACAGACAAAAGGCAAGCAAGTGGTTCAGAAATTCGTAGCTACACTGGGACAAATAAGTTTCGATATTGGTAATTTTCCAACTTTTCCAATTTTTCAACGAGGAAAGGTTGAATCTGTGATAGATGCCAACGGTCATAGAAGTTTATGTTGATGTCAACAACATCAACATAACTGTTGCAAAAATAAGGGATGGTCTACAAAAAATCAGTCCGAAGGGAAAGTAGCAAATGTCCTTCGAAAATAACTGAAAATGGCTATAAAACAAAGTTAAAACAACTGCTGAAAGCTACTCTAGGATGAAATAGACAATAATCCATGGGCGTACCACATAAAATTGTCACAAAAAGCTGAACAGGTGTGAGCGTTGTAAATGCTTCATCCACCTTGTTGGCTCGCTGATAGCAGTTTAAATTTGTTTTACCGTATCTAGCTAACTAAATAGTAGTAATGAAGGAGTAATAATTTTTAGGGAAACGGGTGTAATTTAATAGTAACACATTGAAATAAGAAATCTTGTTTTTATTATCATTAATCAGTGTAATAAATAAATTCTACGAGAATAATAAATAACGATTTATGCATGTACTGCATTTTTCTCAACAAATTAAACCTTTAAAAATATATACATTTACTTGGTTACTTAATTAATCACACCTTCATGTGTCGCATGTCATATGACATAAGTAGCTAGTTTGTTTGCTACTTTGTACTTATTTTGATTATTACACGTATGAAATTTAATTTACACATAGTATAACTACTATCGTACTTATCCTCCAGATAACCCCTTCAAAATGATTTATCATGAACCTTTAACAATTTCAATAAATATTGATCTGTTAAATAGTGACAAATTAAAAATATATTTACAGAAAATTACTTCCAGCCTACAGATTTAATGCAGCTGTATTCTCCAGGCATTGCCCTGTTTAACACGATAAATATAAACTATGAGGGAAAGCACCTCAACCTCCATACGTAGAATAGTGTAATTTCTGTTTCATTCACATCCAAAACGGACTCCTGAGGAAACATATTCTGTAGAAATTGATCGTATCCCCTTATTTGAAGAGAAAGACTTCCGGAAGCAGCCAAACGCTTCACTGCCGGGAAAGGACCCGGAGACGACAGGATTCTCTACGAGGTGAACATGTTACTGATAATGGAGAATTCCTAAGTTGAACTTCAAGTGTTTAACTACGGTGTACGTACCCATCAGATACCCACTCGCTGGAAAACATCTCATCTTCTAGTAATCCCAAAAGTTAAGAATACAGTGACTATTCATTAAAATAAGTAAAGGCCAATAGTATTCCTGGACAGTATCGCTAAGTTTCTGGAAAGAATACTACTACCTAAGCTAGAAAGTTATATCGTACCACGTTTCGCAGAAAATCAATATAGATTTAGACGTGGACGATTAACTTTAGATGCTATAGCTATTAAATCAGCCATTACGATAGAAATCAAGAAAAAACATAAAAAGAACCTATGTGCACTTGACATTAAAAAATGCGTTTAATTCGGCAAGTTGGACCTACATCCTAGAGGAGGGCACATTAATGGGCACACCACAGTACCTAACGCAATTGATATGTAACTACCATTCAGATAGAACAATACAGTTTCAAGCAGAGTATGACATAAAATAGTTAATGAGTGGAGGACCACAAGGATCTGTTCTAGGCCCAACATAATGGAACATAAAGTAGATCGGCCTTATAAAAATAAAACTTAGTATGCCATCTGGGGTTAAATTACTTGAGTACGCTGATGACGTTGCGATCATATTGATCGCAAGAGAACCTCTCACACTAGAACAAATACTAAACAGAGCACTTGTGAATATATCATAATGGATGCCAAGTAGAAAGCTTCATATAGCACCTGAAAAAAATAGAAACAATTATGCTGATAGGTAAAAGAAAGTTCGACCCATCAAATGTGAAGGTCGATGGATGTTAAAATAGATTCAAAGATACGATAAAATACCTAGGATTAGGTTGGATAAAGGGCTTCGATTCAACATGCACCTCCATGCTACAACAGACAGTACTAACCAAAAAATAGCGGTAGTGTCAAGACTGATGCTTAAAGTAGGTGGACGAAAATCTGCCAAAAGGAGGCGTAGTAGAGCATATTCTGCTTTATGTAGCCTTAATATGGGCGGAATCCGTCAAACAAAACGAAATGTTGCTGTCATGCTGAAATCAGCTCTACTACAGCATATATAACAACGTCAATTACAGCTTTGAACGTAATATCAGGAATTGCACCAATTACACTACTAGCTGAAGAGCGACAGTGCTGCATAGTAAAACAAAACAGCAACAGTAAGAAAGACAATAACATTTCATGTAGAGGAATACTGCTGCAGAACTGGTAAATTTTATGAATGACACAGAAAAAGCAGCTTGGACAAGGAAATTGATCTTCTTCTTCTAGTTTCATATCCTCATTGGACGTTGGCGATCACTCTGGCCCAAATTACTTTATTGGCAGCAGCTCTAAGTAACTCGGCGTCGTAATTTATACAGCCATGAACTTCTACGTCTTCCAGGGTCTCTTCTCCCATCCATCTTGCCTTGCATAACCAACTGTAGTATCTCGTATAGGTTTCTTTCTTTAACAGATTTTCAAATCCCTTTTTCTTTTGGCATGCGATTCAAAACAGTTTCGTCGGTTACGTGATGTATCCAAGATATTCTCAACATTCGTTGATAACACCACATTTCAAAAGCCTCAAGTCATCTGCATGCAGCATCCGTTAATGTCCATGATTCTGCACCGTATATTAAAATCGAGAATATGTAGCATTTTAACAAGCAGTTGCAAGTTAAGCTTCATGTTACATAGCAGAGTTTTTATGCGATTAAATTGGGATCTGGCCTTCTCGATTCGTATTTTGATGTCTTTTTCTTGGTCCCAACTATTATTTAGCTGAGCTCCTAAGTATTTGATGGTGGTAACTGTATCAATAGGAGAGCCTCTAACTTGAAATTGCATACTTTGAACCACATTTTTGCTTATTACCATGACCTTGGTTTTGTTTGTGTTTATCAGCTACCCTTTCGATTAGTCTCTGCAGTGCTTCAGCTGTGTCTGCAAGTAAGTATCATCTGCACATCTTAGATTATGGATTAAAACTCGTTGATCAATTTAGATTGTTGATCAATTTAGAGAGATACCGTCTTTTATTTCTTCCAGAGCCTCCTGAAACTCTTTCTCTGAGTAAAGGAGATAAGTCACAACCCTGTCGCACACCTTGTCGAATTTTTTGTATTTGAAATTTTTTGTATTCCATTTCCTCCACTTGAACAAATGATTCCTGTTTCCAATAAAGATTGGAAATAAGTCGCAGATCTTTATGTATTATTTTCAAAAATACTTTTAAAATGTGGCTCTTGAGACTGATGGATCTATATTCCTCACATTTTTTAGATGTGGGCTTTTTGGGGATTGGGATGAATGATAAGATCAGCCAGTCACTAGGAATATTTCCTATATCGTAAACATAGTCGAAAAAGTCAGTAAGATATCCAAATGGTCTTCTTGGATCAGGATCAAGTCATCACAAACGTCATCTGATCCAGTAGCCTTATCCTTTTTTAGTTTGTTTATTGACTTAATTACCTTCTTTTTTTTTGTAATGGACGGTCCTATTATAACTTCTTTTTCTGCAAGATCCACACTATTTTCGTCATAAAAAAGAGATTGCATATAGTCTTTCCATTTCTTGATTTTTTGTTCGGCTTCTAAGATAAGTAATCCGTTTTCATCCGTAATGATCCCACTATTCATTTTCTTTTTTATGCCAGCGGCTTCTTCGACTTTTTTGTGTAAATTGAACGAGTCATGTTCTATTTCATTTTTCGTGTTGCTAATCTTTTTTTGCTAGTCTTATCTTATTTCTAATTTCTTTGTGGACGTTTTTATATTCTGTTCGGTTTTTATTTTTATATTGTCTTCGCTTTCCATGGGTTCTAGAACTTCAACTGTTATCCATTTGTGTTTTTTCTTCTAGTATTTGCTCAAAGTATTTCTCTGGAAGTTTCTATAATCATGGTTTTGGCAGCATCCCATTTGAATTTTACATTCGTTATGTTCTTTTTTATTTCATCGATCTTCTTATTTAGTTGTTAGGCAATATCAATCTTAACGGTCTCGTCTTTTAGTTTATGTGTTATTCAGTTTTCTTTTTAAGTTTTTTAAGTTTCTGCTTTATACATCCTAACAGCAGATTATGATCAGATGGAACATCTGCTCCTGGATTTGTTTTCACTAATGTCAAAGCATTTCGAAATCTTTTATTTATTAAAATAAAGTCAATTTGGTTTCAGACGATGGTTTCGTCTCTGAGACATCCCAAGTGTATAAGCGACGAGATAGTTAAAAATATGTGTCAGAAATTATGAAATTCATTTCTTTACAGAACTGAATTAAAACTTCTCCTCTTTCGTTGATCCCAGATATAAAACGATGGATTAAGCCTAAACTTTTCTCTCACACAGGTACTAACAAGCCATCGTACTTAAAAAAATGGGGAAAATAGAGAGCCCAGAATGCTACTACTGCTATATGATAATGTCGAGCACACACTATTCTACTGCATCGCATGGGAAGAAGAACGTGTAATACTAAAAAGGGGACTTCGCGAAGAAATTAAATCCCAAAACATAATTGACAAAACTGAAAAGCAGTAAATGACTCAAAAATTGTGAGAACAAAACAAGAAGCATTCAAACTGTTTCGGTGAAAACAAAGATAAGTTAACTAGTACACTTTTAAACCCAAAAGAAGCAAGTTGCCGGAGTTCCTAATCCGATATGACAAACGTACGGTACGAGGGCAGTAAGGCATAGGATTTGAATGAAACGACCGAGAAGTATGCGCAAGTTATCACGGCAATTACCGGTGTGAAAAGTGGAGATGGATATTTGCACCCTGCCGGATAAATATAGTGGACAAATGCACTTAGATCAATAAAATAGAATGATAATCCTCTATGAAAATTTCACTGTGATATATCACCTTCCATTTAAATTATCTTGTCTAATGTTATTCACATCTGATCACGTACATGCACAACCGATCCTTGCACAACCGATCCTTGCGGAACACCTTTCGTAGTTTCTTTACTTATTATTGCTTATTATATTACTTATTAAGCGCCTTTTGGCTTGGTGTTGTTTTCCTAATATATAGTTTTTCATCAGCTCAGCTCAGCTGATCATTTGCTCAGCATAATTCATATAAATGATAATATGCATTAATAGACGCGTAGGTTGGGTAGAAGTTTGACACGAATAACTTTATAACAAATTTTTAATGCCGAGTGCAATTTTCTTATTTTCTTTTACATCACTTTCGCAATTGTCCTGTTGCAGTGAAAAGCACCACTTAAGCAAATGCTTTACGTCCTATTAAAAACAAAATACTAATAGATTTCTAATGGATGAAACATTTCATAATAGAATTTCTGAAATACTTCCTGCCTTTTATATTATTAGAACTGATTTAGATGCTAATCTAACATATTTTATTTTCGAACTTGTAAATTATAGCTTTAGCCATATGAAAATAAGATTTTCTTTACTCTAAAGTTTTTAATAAATCTCCTATTATCAAGCAGAAAGATTTTTTTGGCTTCCAGCCAACATCTCATTTACGTAAGAACACGATTTTTACATAAGACATCGTTTTGCTTGCACACCCAGACAAGTCGTGTTCTGTCTGAAGTCGAGTCAGAAAAATCTACGGTGTCTTGTGTTATAAAAAACGCACACAATGAATTACGACTGATAATGTAATAAGTGTGTTTATTACATATCGTTATGTTGTTACATTTGTTAGACATACAAGGTATGATAATGAATAACGAGTATTGTTTATTCAATCATCACCTGCGCACGAATTGATCAATACAAATATTATCCCCTTTGACCTTCTACAATTTCCCTCTAAATCTCCAAAACCTATCTTCTTCTTTATCTTTTCCAGGCATTTATGCCCACTGCTGGATGTAAGCCTCTCCTAGTTGTCTTCAGTTTTGCCGATCCACTGCTTTTTGTTACCGCGTAGTTCCAGCTTTTCTTTTAATATTCTTTGTTCATCCTCCATACGGTCTTTTTGTTGGTGGTCACCATTAAAGAATTGTTTTGGTCCAACGATCATCGGTCATTCTCTTTGACCATCCTGTCTAGTTCTATTTTAATGACGCTATACGTTGCATGACATCAACGAGTTTTGTTTGTTGTCGGATCCATTCATAGGTCACTTTGTCTCTTAATCATATTCCCAACATACTCCACTCCATCGCTGGTTGGGCTACCATCAATTTATTTGCAGATGCTTTAGTCAGTGTCAAAGTTTCGGTTTCATAAGTTACGCGAATGCTGCCCAACCGAGCCTTATTCTCGGTTTAGTTTTCCAGTTTAGTTTTCCAGGCCTAACTTTAGATTTTGGCCAAGATAGTTGTAGTTATTGATAACCTCAATGACGTCGTTTCTAATTTTGATTGCTCTATCATCAGCGATGTTAATCATGTTTTGGGGTTTGATAAATTAATCTTAAGACCAATCTTCTGCAAATCATCTTTGAGGTATACCAACATTGTTTCTAGTTGTTCTAGGCTCGTTGCTATGTTCAAGATATCGTCTGCAAAGCAAAGATAGTTCAGAAACTGACTGTTTATGTTTATTCCCATTTCGTTCCAATCTAGTTTTTTTAAAACAGTTTTTAGAGTTGATGTGAATACTTTCGGCGAACTAGTGTCTCCCTGTCTCACTCCTTTTCCAATTTTGAAATTACTAGTGTTTTTATGGAGTTTGACACATGATGCTGCGTTTTCGTTGATATGCTTGATCAACACCACATTCATCCAGAGAATCTACTGAATCCAGGTCTCTACTGAAACAAATGCTTACCTGGGACCTCTGCTGATCATTATATCTCGATTAAAAAGTATAAGGATCTGCAAATGAGGTTCCATGTATTTTTTAGTGTATTTGTATGTTGTATCCAGACACAAGTTATAAGTTGCCGCTGTGTAAATCGAGAAGATTTACAGTCATCAACGCTCAACTCAAAAACAAAGAACAATTACGAAATCATAATCACTTTGCATCTTACGGGGTATGAAGGTCGGTGCGATGTTTATACATATTTCCGATTGGTGTTCATGCATATTTTCTACTGTAACTGGCTCGACGCATAATGAACAATACAAGTAAATATTTTCGAATGCGTATTCCTCTCGGCCAATGCGTTGCGTAGCACAAACGGACGTAGAAACGTCGTGCGTCATTTGCATATGAAATAAGTATGTTGGCTATGCATGCTGTGTGGAAATATGTGTGTGCCTTCTTTCAGCTATATACATTGGAAACACGTATAATGAAATATGTTCTTTCTACTTTCATGAAGTAGAAAAAAGAACAAAACTATGCTAGTGCTAGTGCGTTCGAAGTAGAAACCCTTTTTCGTTTATTTTTAAGTTGGTGTTCAATGAACTGTCGAAAAAAAAAATTACGGGAAAATAAAATTCATTGAGTCAATGTATTACACGTTCCTTTCAAATGCCTTGTGTCTTGTCTTATTTGCGTACCCAGTTCTTGACAGCTCGACAGCATTCAAAAATATTACGTCGGATATCAAAATACTTCGAACGCAATAATCAGCCATACAAAGCTGTAATAGTAAAGTAAGACAGAGTATAACAAAAATACAAAAACAAAACCTTGAAATAAATCCAATGGATAAAAATACAGAGCAAATTGTATAAACCAAAACCAAAACACTAAATAAGATAATGATAAAATTAAAAAGAGTGTGAAGAGTCTTATCGAAACGAAATTCGTTGAAGAAAACCTAATTGAAGCAAAAAGAAAATAGAAAGAGTTGATCAGGACAGTCACCACCGGACGTAAAAGGAGAAAATAAAAACAGATTGGCGATCGGAAAAGAAGAAGAGATTGGAAAAGAACTTGCTAACAAAATTGATAAAACTATACCAGTGATGAAGAATAACTATGATGAGCATACAATATTCTTGAAACCATATATTGAAACTGAGGTAAGGAAAATAATCAATGTAATTAACCCAAATGCACACCCCGGACCCGATGGCATAAATACAGCCGACTTGAAAATATTAAAAAACAATATAAATGTACCTTTATGTAACATAATTAACGAATGGTCTAAAATATTCATAAATAACACCCATACACAAAATGGAGGGATCACAGAACATGGAAACTACAGACCATTGACGAAAACAAGTGTACTATCCAAAGAGAGAGCAATTAAGAGTTTGCTACAACCAATACGACAAAAATCTATTCGGTTTTCAGAACAACAGTAGCACTCAGGCCGCCCTAAACAGCGTAACAGACTACATAAATGGGAAATTGGACGAAGTATGTGGTTGCAATATTCGGTAACCTGAAAAAGGCATTCGACACAGTAGACCACAACATACTACTGCAACTGATAGATCAAATAGGAATAAGAGGAATAGCAATCAAGTTAATACAGTCTTACCTAACAAATCGGATCTATGCTACAATGATAAATGGAGTACGGAGTGTGACTGCAAAGATGGAGATGGGTATACCGCAGGATTCAGTACTGGGACCTATGCTGTATCTATTATATGTATTGAATATGAAACATTTGAACCTATCTAGGAAATATACAACATACGCGGACGACACAATATTAATGTATGCAAGCAATGACTAGAACATATTACAACATTAAATAAATAAGGATCTGCAAAAATTTCCTTACTGGCTAAAAGGTAACAGGGTAACGAGATATACGTTATATATAACTTTT
The DNA here is from genome assembly GCA_009867245.2 of Adranes taylori. Classification (NCBI taxonomy): domain Eukaryota; kingdom Metazoa; phylum Arthropoda; class Insecta; order Coleoptera; family Staphylinidae; genus Adranes; species Adranes taylori. Next base: position 17,921 of record WYDF02101862.1, read on the forward strand.
AGAAATAAAAACAAACCATCCATTAACTTAAATATGAGAATAAACAATAATGATCTAAAACAATCCAAATGCACAACAAAGCTAGGCTTGGAAATCGATGAAAAATTCAACTGGGGAAATCAATGCAAAAAAATATCAAACAAAATAGCATCGATATGTGGAGCACAAAATAACAGGCCTTAAGTTTTAGATTTTTCCAACTAGAAACAAGTTAGATAAAAGCTAAGCGATATGCAAAAAAATGTCGAATATTGAATTGGGAGTCGCTGCTAGAAAAATTCAGAAATGGTGGATGGCATCAAATTTTCATCTGAGAAGAGAAGTGGGTTCTGTACGAGTAGAGTGAGGACACCACGACCCGGATTGCATCCCCCAAAAAATCACTTCTATGCGATTTTTGGATTTCAACTGGAATTGTGCATTGGGGAGTGCTTTCACAAGGGCAAACTTTAATTTAAACTCTGAAGTTTTCTGCGCCTACTTTGACCGTGCTCAAGCGCAACTCTTAGTAAGAGGTAATAACTCAGCTCGACTTTTTTTTCCTCAGTACCAAACACAACGAGTTCGGCTGGGAGTTACTCGAGCGTAAGAGCTTCCGATTACCATTTGTTTTAATTCATCGGACATGATACGCGTGGATACGGTTTCAACAATGAAGAGAGACGCTAAAAGTGCATCGATGATTTTTTCACAAAAGAAAACTACAGTAGAACCCCTTTCTTGTCCCGACTCGTCGGTGACTCACCACCCGTTGCGCCATTATTTTTTACTTGTTGTTATCACTTGTCCGCTTTAATGCTCCGTCATCTTTCCTATCGCTTCCGTCGTTGTGCGTGTTTCTTGTATTGTACATACTGTACGGTTTTTAGTGCTTACCGTTGATTGGTTTTACGACAGTGTTGTAAAACCAATCAAGCAGTAAAACCAATGCGTTGTCAAGCAGTTCACTGCTTGACAACGCTTGACAACTTGGATGTGGTTCTGCCAAGAAAGAAGGAAAGGAACCCCGATATCTGGACCCATTATAAAAGAAAAGGCAATAGCTTAGCACAAAAAACTAGAAGCCGGAATTGAGGTCGTAGCTACTAGAGATAGAGATATAAGGATAGAGATATAAGGCTGGATTGATCGGTGAAAAACCTGTCATGGAGTCCGGTTTGTTTCAATTTCTGGTGAAAAATTATCCGCTGATTCCGAGACGACTTAGAAGTTTTCTGTGAAGTTCCAAGAAATTGTCGAAGAATACGAACTCTTACCTTGCCAAGTCCATAACATAGAGGAGACAGGTCTAAACTGTAAAATGCTGCCAAACAAAACGATCGCTGCATGAAATGAAATCGTGGGAGGAACGAAACTTATAAATGCTAGGCTAACCATTGCTTCTTGCAGCAACGTCGATGGTACACACAAACTTCCCCTGTTCGTTATTGGCAAATATAAGAAGCCTAGGGCATTCAACAACATAAACTTATCTTCCTAGCCGGTATATTACCGCAATAAAAAACCGGTATATTACCGCAATAAAAAATCCGCTTGGATCGATTGCAATCTTTTGAAATCTGGACATTTTGTGGCTTTTCGGCGAGTTCGTTCCATCTTTTGAAAAAGACTTGTTCGTGCTCCCTGTTTGTGCTCTATTGATTTTGGATAACGCACCATCACATCCATTTGAGGAGAAATTAGTGAAAGAGGACATAGCAGCTATCGTCCTTCCACCAAATGTCACATCACTTATCCAACCCATGGACCAGGGAGTTATAGAATGATTAAAGAGGCGGTATCGCAGAATGTATATCAGCTCAATTTTAGAAAAGTCCGAAGAAAGTTGTAAGATATATGAAGCTATGAAATCCTTCAGCATCTATACGCTTGCTGTGTCATGGGAGGAACTGAAACCTGACACGCTGCGAAAATTTTGCCGTAAGCTTTGGCCGGAAGTTATGATCAAAAGTGACCAGATCGAAGATGAGCAAAACAACGACACGCTGGAAATCGTTGAAGATCTACAAACTATACAGCCGAATGTCCTTGCCAGTGAAGTGGAGGAGTGGATTGCCCAATGTGACAAATACTGTGAAACCAGTGAAGAGCTCAATGACAACCAGTTGTTTTGGAAAATAATGGTGAAGAAACTGTGAGCGACTCAACCTCAACATCTATGGACATTTTGTGGATCAAGAAATGGAGAAGTCTAGAATTTCATCTGCTAAACAAAAATCTATAACTGACTTCTTACTATGTAATTTTTTACTAAAGGCTTACTTTCAATTTTTCAGTATGTATGTATGTACAGTAAATACATACAGTATGTATTACTTTTTTTCAATAATAATAACATATTTTGTGCGGTTTTTGCAATGTTTGTACTGTAGAGAACAATACAATCATTTTTGAGTTCAGATATTATCTATTTCACTGTAAATGCGTATTTTTTCTGCTTCTTCTGATAATCTGACTTTTCTGACCATTCCCCAGTCCCAAAGGTGACGGCTTAGAGGGGTTCTACTGTACAGGCATTTTATTTTACAAACGAGGAATTTCTATCGTGCAATCACTTTTAGAAAATGTTGTTGAATGGAACGATATATACGTCCGCGAAAAAAAATTTCAAAATTTAGATTTTTGACAAAATTTAGATTTTTGACAGTATATGAAAGAGTTAACGAATTGTTTAAACACAAAAAGATAAATAAAATTACTGGGCGGCGCAAAAGTACAACATCGGAATCTATAATAGACTAGCAAAGAGCAGTCACATACGAAACCATTTGATGTTAGATTTCGAAAGTTTTTGTAAAAAAACAGCATGTGTATATGTTAAATTGTGATTTTAGCGAAAATTGTTTCAAATAAATCGAGAGAACTTAGGTTGGCGAGTTTATCTGTATGTCTAAATGTTTGTAAAATTTGAAACTAGACAACATCGCGTTCTATAGCAGATAGAGATATAGAACTAGCTGCATTAGATCAAAATACATGCTACTATATGCCTGGAAAATTTCTCAACTGAATGGTTCATTTACAAAATGTCAGACTTTCGCCATCTTCATTTTAGAAAGACAAATGAAGAAAAATGTGTGGGCTCAACAGCAAGCGTACCAAATTTTGTTCAAATCGATCTAATAGTTTAGGAGTAATCTTTGACCATACACACATCCATACAAACATACGCGCATACATTAAAAAATACGCTTTCTTTTAAATTTTTAACAACATTTTTTTTGAATATTTTCTTTTTGTGGTATGTTATTCCTTATTATCCCCTCTTTGGTTTACGTATGGGCGGAATGCAGCGATGTAATAAAAGAGACATACTAAAGTGAAATTACATTTTATGTCACCTATGTAGCTTATTATTGATATAAATAAATGCGTGTCTACAAAGAAACGGTTTACATCATATGATTTACTCTATAAGCAAACTTCACTGAAAGCCTTTTACGTACAAAATTCAAGGTTATTTAAATTGCAATTTCACTAGTAACAATAAAATTGAAGACGTAATTATCTACGCTTTCATTTTCTTTTTCTCAAAATTCGTTTCGAAAGCTATTTAAATGATTTATCCTTGTAAAAGTTAAATATTTGCATATTTATCTTACTCTAAGTCATGATGGTGCTTATTTTATGAAGGGTTAAGGTTTCATCTTAGTCAAGAATTTTGCAAAAATTCACATTTAAACTATTCTTTTCATAGCAGTAATAAATTAGCAATGGTTCTTTTATTATTTATATATTTACTTTAACCGTCTTAAAATATTTAAATTCAGTGCCGGGTATAACGAACAATGGTATTAATGTGAACGATCATTTCTATTTAATAATAATATAATATTAATTAACGATAGTTTATTACAAATTAAAATTAGTTTTGAAAATATATTCTTGAACATTTCGTCAAGGATAATCCCAGAAGTACTTGACCTGGCGTATAAATGGCGGTCGTTGTTTGAAACTAATTGCTATGATAGAAACAACAACCTTGTAAAGGTTTAATTTAAAGTTTGACGACTCTACGTTGTTTAGATTTGTTTGGCAGCCATCAATAGAAACATGGAAAAAATTGACCAATGGAAAAAATTGGTCATCGTTATGTGAAACAAAACGGCCTCAGTCCAACCAATATCAAATCGGAGCTAGATAATACCCTGATGGAGTCTGCTCCTTCGTTTACAATAGTAACATATTGAGTGCAGAGTTTAAACGAGGCCGTACGAGCTGCCAAAACGAATATCGTAGTGGTCGACCAAATGAAGTGGCTACGTCAGAAATAGTGAAAAAAATATGGTATTGGATGAGCGTCGACTCTAAGAACGTAAGCTAGCAGATATGGTAGACTTTCCAAAAATCCTGTACATCGCATATTGACTGGAAATATGGACATTAGAAAGCTGTGCGCACGCTGATTGCCGCGATTAATTAGAATGGAACAAAAACAGTGTCGTGAAAATCTTTCAATCGAGTGTTTGACGAAGTTTTACAGAATAAATGCAAAGTTTTTCAGTCGATTCATAACCATTGGTCCATCACTTCACGCCTGAGATGAAAGAACTATCAAATGAATGGACTAGAAGGGAGAATGGACTCCAAAGAAGACAAAGGCTGTTCAATCTACAGGCAAGTTTATAGCGTCTGTTATTTGGGATGCGCGTGTGAAAATTTTAATTGATTATCTTCAGAAAGGAGAAACCCCGAGTATGCAAACATATGCAGCGTTTACGTGATGAAATAAAAAAAAAATACCGGCAGATTTTAGCGAAGCAGAAAGTTTTGTTTCATCAAGACAATGACTTATCACGATGGCCATCCTTATCACGAAGACAATGCCTTATCACGATGGCCTATCACGGTTCCACATCCCTTATCACGATGGCCAAAATCAATGATTTGAGGTTTGAATTTCTTCCTCAAGCACCCTATTCGCCAGATTTGACACCGTCGGATATTTTCTTTCTCAACACTTGAAAAAGAGGTTCGATCATAAAAGATTTACCAACAATTAAGAACGGAATCGGCGGTTGATGACTTATGATTTGTTTGGACTTCCTTGAGGTTCTAAAATGATTGAATCATAGGGAAAATCCGCTTGTCACTTTTCAGGATCATAAACTATTTCTAAAATTAATTCATTTGTATAATGGCTTAGCTATTTTTGAAAAATTTTCAATAAACTATCCATAAAAATTACATAACCCCAGAAAATTTTGTAAGTCCTTTAACGTCGTTCCTGGGCGACTCAAGGTGGGGGGGGGGGGGGGCAAATGGGCCTGGCCATTCTAAAATGTGGGTGCTTTCGCTTCAAAAACCACATTTACTTGGCGTTAAGGGTAGGTTTGGTTGTTCCAATCTCTGGAAAACTAGTTCCAATTTATCTAAATGTTCATGAAATCCTTGGAAAATATAACAATATCCTCTAAGTAAGTTAAATCGTCTAAGTAAGTTAAAATTTCTTTCCGTTTCAATTCCGTCAACGACTTTACGGTCGTTGTTTTGCCCCGCCTGGTCCTCATACTTGCCTACGGCGCCGACATCTCTGTTGGACTTGTCCTAATTGCCGCTGCTTTGTCGCCACCAGCGACATGGCCTAATTGGCGCGGCTTTTCCGCGGCCTGCGACACGGACCAAATACCGCGGCTTTGCCGCCGGCAGCGACATGGTCTAATTGCATCGGCTTTGCCGTGGCCAATGACATACCCTGATTTCCGCAGCCAGCTCTGCCATTGTGCCGACCTGCGGCCGCGCGCTACGGCGCCATTTAGTGGCGAGTTACAACAATGTGGATAGCATAAAAATATTCTTCGTACTCAAATACCTATTTTCATGGCGATCGGTTGAACAGTGTAAAAGTTGAGTGTCATCAAACGGTGTCGAAGTCTATTAATCTCAGACATATATATATATATATATATATAT
>WYDF02101874.1:0-10602 GCA_009867245.2 Adranes taylori
GCTCGAAACGTTTGCTGATTTGTTTTTTCAATAAAACCTGATGTCCAACTACCGATGATTTTCATTTGATATTATATGAAACTGGACAAGAACATTTTATTTAGTTATAAATTTTAAAGGGAAATTGCGGCTATGACGCCATACTTTCTACAGCATTCAAAATTTGTGTGATTTTTAATGGATCCTTATAATTACGTTATGGTATGAAAGCAATATAAAATATATGGAACCGGCAATATAGAAAAAGAAGAATTATGCGATGAATGTTTTATATGTCGTCTACGCAGATTTCTGCATTAACTGCTTCTTACAGTGTATCATTAGATCTTGTAAAAGGAAAAAAGCATTTAGGGGGAAATAGTGAAAGCTGTTCCCCTTTCATCAAACAATCTCAAGATGAGTACAGAATATGGGAAGACAAATTGGAAAATGCAACTACTTTTCCATATGCTTGGACAACAGTGTTAGAAGAACTTCTTAAGTTGTGCTCTTGTTTTTTTTTCACAACTGCCCTGACAAAATACTTGAACCCGAGATTTCAGGACAAAGATCAAAGTGTATCAGAGTTATTTAGTTAATGATTTCAAAAATACGTTTAAGTCAACTTTATCAAGAAATGATTTGACACGCTTTTCATCTTGACGAGAGCTGCCAAGAGCAATTGAAGATGTTTGTGTAAATATTGAAGTTATTATTCAGGAATTCGATCAAAGATTTTCTGACTGAAAATATTAAGGGTAAACTGCTCTTTTCCAATGGCCCTTTGAATGTGGATATTGAGATTCATCCATCGATGTCTCTGCGATCCTTTCCATCAGAAGAGGGCTCAACTTTTTCAAGCTACTTCCAAAAGGCAGATTTCCTCACCTTAGATATTTTGGTTTGCAGCTTAACTCATTTATGTGCGTTGCTTGCTCTAACATGAAATTCATTAAAAAAAATAAGGTCTGGAACTATTTCAGTGTTGATTTCTTGTTATACCAACTAAAACTGGCTAACATAGAAGTGACTAGCCCTATTTTAGTCAAGGAGGGCTCATTCTATTTCTGCAATTTGGTGTGGTGTATTTTACTACTAAATTTATCTGAGTGAAACTTTTTAGTATGTAGCCCTCGGCGTGAATTATCTTAATTATTTTGGTGACCAATACTTCTGAAGTCGAACAGATCTGCATTTTAAGACTTTAACATGTTATAACCATGTATAACAGAGAAAGATGCATTTTTAGACTTTATAACAATGTTTGGCTTTAATATTTTGCGGTTTAGGAGCAGCCTTCAGTTTTGGAAGAGAATCGTACTTCCAATTAGAAATTCGATTGAAAATTCAGATTATCTAGATACATTTGCTGTATGTAATAAATACATGATGATACGCTGTAAGAGTGATACAAGGAAACATGCAGAAAAAGAGATATCTTTGGCGATTTTTGAATCAAGAGTTCTCATATATGCAACATTTTAGCACCTACTGTTTGTTACAATACCTAATAAGATGAAAAAAAATCATATATGACATGTGCAGTTACTTTCATTAATATTTTTAGTGTTCTAGTTCTGTCATCGTTATAGAATAAAAAGCAACAAAATAACAAAAAATATTAAATTCGACGATGTTTCATACTATGTATGTTGGCAAGAAGTTTTATGAAAGGTCATCATAGCCGCGTTTCCATTAGTATAAAATTACATATTCTAAATCCAATTGGCTTCTTACTTGGACCCTTGAAGTATTTATATCACATTCATTCTATCAAGGAAAAAAATACTTGAAAATGATGACCGATATAAATGTAAGTTGTATCAGCATTTATATACTGGCAGTAATGTTTAGATTATGAACTCTTAAGAAGTTTTAAAGTACAATATATTGTCTACAATTATATTCAACGTTAAAAGTATTCAATAGAATAACCGCCAATTGTTCGTATCAAGAAGATACCAAACACGTTGAAATTAAATGTTTTTATTTCGTGACCTCTTTTTGTTTGATGATAAATGAAACTTCCGGGAGTTAGGTCAAATTCTTTTATTTTTTTTTTATTCTATTGTTTCGATTGTTAATTTTCTATCATCTTCAGGATTCTACAAATTTTATTGGTAATTAGCTTCCTAATTCTAATTCAATTGCTATTTGTTTTAATATATTTTTATGTATGTGTGTTGTTATTATTATAATGGCTATACAATTAATAATGGTTATATCCTTATCAAAACAAATATCAGCAGCGCCAAGATAAACCACAAAGATGCAAAACTGAACAATAGAACCAAAAACATGATGAAAGAGAGAAGAGAATTGCAGAGTAAATATGACACAAACTTCCCAAAACTGAAACAATTTGAACAAAGATATAACTAGAACAAAGTCATTCGTAATGATATCCGAACATCCAACACCGAAATTACTGCTAAAACAAATTAAAAGAAAAGAAGCTTAAGAGTACTCAGAGATTTTCCAAAGGGAAGAAAGAGATTTGCAAATTGCGAAACAAAGAAGGCAAGATAACAACTGTTAAAAAAGAAATCATAAAAAGAATCTTATAAAGCATTATATGCTGCAGAGAAGGAGGAAATCATACGCGATTCGATTGCCAAGATTATGAATCAAGGCTCAGAGGAAATGCCAAAAATTACGATCCAAGAGATCCAAAAGTCGATTTCGGAATTGAAAAACAATAAATCCCCTGGAGATGACGGAGTGGTCATCAAAGAGGGCGATAAGCTATTCCGAAGTCTGGAAGTACTATTTAATGAATACCTTATCTAGGATAAAATACCACAAAAATGGAGAAACGTGGCTATCACGTTAATACATAAAAAAGGGAACACCGCAAATCTTGCAAAGTCCCGTCCTATCAGCCTACTTTCTCATGTGAATAAGTTATTTATCCGAATTATCACAAACAGATTAAATGCAAAACTAGACCTTTATCAGCGAACGGAACAGGCTGGCTTTCGTTCACGGTATGGCACGAGAGACCATCTCCAGGTTCTGCAGAATCTCATAGAAAAGTCCATCGAATATAATAAACCACTCGTCTGAATATTCGTGGATTATGATTATGAAAAAGCATTTGACACCATAAACCACTATGAAATGTTGATGTCACTGTCAGACAGTAGAATTGACCATCGATATACTTCAATAATATAGTCCATATACGAGAATGCTACGGCTAATGTAATACTCCAAGAGTAAACAAATAAATTTAAAATAAACAAAGGAGTTTGATAGGGTGACACTATTCCTCGAAACTGCTCACGAATCTACTTGAATATATGTTTAAATCTATTAACGTATAAAACATTGGTGTTAACATAAATGGTGAAAACCTTGCACACTTAAGATTTGCAGATGACATAGTTTTAATAGTTTGATCATGTGACGACATTGTTACAACTAAATTCAGCCTCCAATAAGGTCGGACTTAAAATTAATGTGTCAAAAACGCAGCTGTTGACTAACCTCGTACTCAGTGAAGGTGTCTACATAGATGCCATCCAAGTCAAGGACAGCGACAAAACTAACACGATAGTCAGATGATCGTAGGCCTATCTGACGTAGACATACAAATTGGATACAAGAGGCACAAATAGGTAAGTGTGATAGCAAACTCGGGAGGTCCTGCAGTGGACGAATGTGGCTGACTGATGATATCTTTATATAAAAATTATTATTTGAGAAACTTATTTGTTGAATGTATTGAGAAACTAAGATGTAGTTATTTTAATGTGTTTGTTCATTTGCTATGGTATGATATTTGTTCCGTATGGTTGATGTCGATCATATGTTATCGTGGATGTTTACTGTGTCATGTGAGGGATCATGTGAGTGCGCGTGTCTTGTTGTGCGTTCGGTGCTTTCCATTTTCGTGTTAGTGAGTTTGTTCATTAACCATTATTAATTATATAGATTATAATCCATATAATAATAACAACACACTTAGATATAAACCACACATAAAATAAATTAAAACAAATAGCAAAAAATTAATATTGTAACAATAGAATTAGAAAATTAATTATCAATAAAATTTGTAGAGTCGTGAAGATGATGATAAGCTAACAATCGAAACAAGCTGTTTATAAAAAATTACATAATTTCACCTAACTCCCGGAAGTTTCATTTATCAATAAGGATTAAAGTTTGCAATTTTACATTTCAATTATGTTGATAGGAAATAAATATACCTTTCCTTACTTTTGTAGTTTAACGAGATCTTTCCATTTCATGTCTAATTTTTAATGCTTTTGAAGAATTTTTAACAAATTCCATAAGACCTTTGGACATGAAGTACGGTCTGTTGATGCCATCGTTTTGTTCGCAATCCTCACAGAAACACATGAAAATAGTATCGATAGCCATCTAAAAACAAATTTAACAATCAAATTGAAACTATGTTTCGAATTACATGTTACAATTAAGTAATCTAAACATAATAGATTGATTGAGTCAAGCGTTACCTTTTGGTAATTCATGATGAGATCAATTGGAAGTGTTTTTATTTCGTTATTACCACGTAATAAAAACACTTCTTTAGATTGTGCCTATCGTTTCAACCCTTTCGGGCCATCTTCAGACATACAGACTAGGGGTTCTAGGATTATGGGTTCTATTATTGGGGTGACCATATTGGGGCTACACGGGATTGGATTTAGTACTGTTAGCTGTTAAAGTACAAGGGGAGAGTCAAGAACTAGATAAACGGGAGCAACTACATGATAATGACGAGACTTGGTGGTGTCAAAGACTAAAGGGGAGAGAGTCAACGACCAAATAGACGGGAGTAACAACACGACAACGATTACGAGGCATTGGACTTCGAAAGTTTGGACTTATTGATCTCAACGACTAAATAGGAGGGAGCCGACGATTAGATAAACAGAAGCAACAACACGACAACTATAGTGGAGAGATAACGACAACGACAGGTTGTAATTATCTGGTTGTTTCGTTGTTGTTGTCGTTGTTAAAATTGTTCTTATTGTTGGAATAACAGTTGTCGCTATCTCGTCACTATAGTTGTCGTGTTGTTGCTTCCGTTTATCTAATCGTTGACTCCTTCCCGTTGAATCGACATATTGAGAGAATAATTTCCCGTGACAGATTTATGACTGTAACATTGAAACTTTATTTTGCGCCGGAAAAATCGGTAGATGCCATACTGGACATACTATATAGATGAATGTCTGTTGTTTGAAATATACATTTTGCAAGTATCGACAAGATAGTCCTTTCCAAAGCATAGATGAATGTATGACAAAATTTAAGGGACGTTTATCGATAAAAACAGTACATGCCTCTAAAGCCAGTAAAACAGGGAATTAAGTTATGGTGCCGTTGTGGCTCAGATTCAGGATACACCTAGGATCTGATATAAATGTATACTCTGGAAAGAACTCTCAGCCTATAATATATGATGCACTCTTGGAAAGCGAGTTGTGAAAAGGCTTTCGACTACAATATTAGGGCTGCATTTCGAGATACAAGAAGACAAAAATATCTAGAAATAAAATAATACTTTATTGCTTTCCAAAATAGTCCCCTTTACACTATACATTTTTTCATGCGAATAAACCAATCATCAAAGTATTTTTTCCACTCAGAAAATGGTACACTTGAAATCTCATTTTGAAATGCTTCTACTCCATCTTCTGGAGATGAAAATCGTTTGCCATGTAGTCGATTTTTTATTTTTGGAAAAGTCGTTAGGACTAAAATCAGGACTATATGGAGGATGAGACAACAATTCTACCTTTTGACTGTTCAAATAGTTTACTGTTTGTTGCGCAGTATGGGAACTGGCACTGTCATGGTGCAGAATGATGCGTCGCTTCCTATTTGTTTTTCGCAATTCAGTGATAACTTGTGGTAAACAAATGGATGTATACCATTCTGCATTAACAGTTCTACGATCTGCAAGTGGAATAGTAACGACATGTCCAGTTTTTCAGACAAAACAAGCTACCATTTTCTTAGAAACATTGCGGCATCGAGTTACTTTTGTGGGTTTGATTTCATCTTCAAACACCCAAACAGTTCACTGCTGTTTCGTTTCTGGTTCACAAGCATAGATCCAAATTTCGTCACCAGTAGTAATCTCGAAGATCAAATTTGATCTCCCTGTGCCGAATCGTTTAAGCATCTCTTTATACCAGTTCACACGATACTCTTTCTGAGCTTCAGTTAAATTATGGGGGATCCAACGGGAACATTTTTTTAACATCTAAGTGATTATGTAAAATGTCATTAATTTGTTTTATACCCAAGCTTAAGTGTGACTCAATTTCTCTATACGTAACATGACGATCTGACATTATCATATTTCGTACAGCATCAATGTTTTCAGCAGCTTTCGATGTCATTGGTTGACGAAATTCAATCACTAATATAACTGCGGCCATATTTAAACTCTTCGTACCATCGAAAGACAGTTGTGCTTAAAGATGCCTCTTTACCAAAGGAAATTTTCAAATATTCAATGCACTCTTTTTCACTTTTTTTAAACGTAAATAAAATACAATCATTGCTGGAAAATGTTCTCTATTTAAATCCATTTTTATTGAATTCCAAATAATCTTGAAAATTTGCAGTAACGAAACGGTTTGATATATTTACAATCTGTCACTTTTGTTTGACAACTGACAGATCAAACTTCATGACGCTTTATTGGTTAATAATCGCTTAAGTACAGTGTTGGCACATCCCGAAATTTTAACAGCATCCCTCGTACAAGAAGTGGATGTTTGTTTATGCTTTGATCGTTTTTTTACTAGTGTCAATTTGTTAGAATCGGACTATCAACAAAAGTCTGTTGATAGTCCGGAAGCCATTGCTTTTTACAGACAAAAAATGGGTGGTGTAGAAAGAGCAGCCTAGTTTCAAACTTTATACGATTACGACTGAAAATACACTAAATGGTGGAAAAAGGTGTTTTATACCTGTATTAACATTAGTGCTGTAAACGCATAAATAATAGATAAAGGCTTGAAACGAGAGAATAAAAACGTTACCTTTTTAAAATTTTTAATAAATCTTGCTGAGGGCTGAAGAAGATATAAAAACAACAAATTCGCCGTTGCCAAAAAGAGGTCCTCTTTCAAAAAAGCAAAGATTAGCTAGTTCCCACCTCCCAGTAGAAGGTGGTACTAGAAGAAGATGTGTTCGTTGTACCCAAAATAATCAGCAGAAAAGAACAAAACTATATGCCAAGAGTGTAATGTCCCATTATGCAAATTTTGCTTCATGGTATATCATAACCAAAAAGACAAATGCTTTTTTGATATGTAATTATATAATTGTATTATATAATTTGTAATTTTGATATAAATAATAATAAAAATTGTTTATTATAAAAAAATACTTGAGTTTATTACGGCCGGATAGTACATATGTGTACGACTATAAAAACCAGATATATGTACCACAACCCCATTGTAATTATTTATCAACCCCTAAGAGTGTTTTTAGTTTTTATGTTAAATAATTATCATTTTCTTACCGGTGCAAATTAATACATATTAAATTATTACAAATTTATATGTTTTGATATTCAGGAACGAAAGAGTTAAAATGCAACTGTCGTTAGAAATGCTTGTACTCTTACAATTGCTACGCTCTCGGACTCGTAGTTTTGCGACAACAACGAATAATGCGTTAATCCTATTGGCTGATTCAAATGTGTTGATTTCGGGATAGCAAAAACAAGCGATTTTACGATGAAATTTATACTAGTTCAATTTTTGCGACATTTTGAGCTCAACCTTCAAACATACTTAGCAGTCAAAAATTCTTATGAATCATATATCTATAGATATTATATGTACAACGAGAAATAAAAATGAACTCGAAACTGACTCACCTCATAAACTGTTAAAAAGCAATGAGCAATTAAATAGGCTATTACTGCAGCAATTCCCAATGGAACGTAAATATAATGAATGCCTTCCTTCGGCTGAAAATAAAAGATACAATTAAAAATATTATATGTTACATTAAAAACAAGCTTTAAACTGTAAAAGATATTGGAAACAAAAAAGAAATTTACCCGTAATATTTCAACGCCGCAAAGTACAGTCGCTACGACAACCATCAACTTCCCGAGGAACAAAACAAAATCGCCTACAGAGTTAATTATTGTAACTCTTAAAGCGTTGTTTACAATCACAGCAAAAGCTTTTCTACCTCCCTTACAGAAGTTATATCCGTGCATTGCTGAAAATATGAGAAATAACTTGTATTTGTATAATCGTCAATAATTATTGATAAATATTTAGAGTGAAACAAAAAACTAATTAGAAGTATCTCGCCTCGACATTCCTATAACTATAAAAAATATATGTAAGCTCTATTAGGGTCCCCCTCATTAAAACATAATTTCACATCTCATTCTTAAAAATAAATTTTCATTATGAAGTGGTTGGAGGCCTCTTTGACATATTTGAGGCAGCCCTCTAAAAATAAAGATTTTCAAGAGTATGATACGTAAATAGGCCAAGAACAAGAGATGTTAAATGATGACAGATTGTTATAATAACACTAAAATAATAAAATGTTATAGTGTTATTCTAATATATAATTAGGTTTAAGCTTTACAAATATACAATCATTGTAATACGTATATGTTATAAGAGGTGTAAACCTGTGTTTCTCAACCTTTTTTTGGCCCGCGGGCCAGGAAAAGTTCTTAAAAAATCTCGCATACCAGCGGTTTCTTTTTACAAAAAAAAAATTATATTTTGAATAAGAATTTTTTAACTAGAACAGGTACAAATGATCCGCAACCGGTCCACCGAATCAGCGGTTGAAATTACCTGCCGTAGACGATAGTAGAAACTAATGTTTTCAGTGACTGTTATGTGACCAATTTTAGCGAACTATTTTCTGAGATCATCTTGGGATTTGTTCTCAAGTATTCCATTTTGATAGATGACTTCATCCAGCTAAGGATTTCATTTACGGAAATTTAAATTATTTATAAACTTTTGTCTGGAACTGTTCCATTGTAAGAAATAATAGGATATCTTCTGTACCGTTATTTTTATACTACATATCTTATATAAATGTTCAGATTGCGATTGCGTGAAGAATTTTTTGCGTGCATCAAAACATTGAGAAAAGTCATAGTTTCATGGTCAGATAGAAGTAGGTTTTAATTTCTGTATTATATACAATCACAAGTATTTAATGGTATCTGGGGCGGACATTTTAATTGTTTGGAGATTATATTTTTCTTGCTTGGTGAATGTTTATAATGTTATTATTTTAATTTTGAAAATAATCAAATTTAGTCTAAAACTAATTTATATTTGGTCAGTACGGGAGTCTGTCGGACTACTGAATGTGTAGGTATTTAATTATCATTAACAAAATTTATCGTCTAAGGATTCAGTGTTCCTCAACCTATTTTGGCCCACAGACTGGTAAAAGTTGTTAAAACATCTCGTGGACTAGTGGTTTCCTTTTAACAAAACAATTATTATATTTGAAATAAGAATTGTTTGCAATAAAATATACGTTACAAAAATCTATATCATTATTAAATTGTCTTTAGTATTACATTGAAAGCAAACATAATTCTTACCAACTTGAATATAAGCATTCCGCGTTAAGAATTTAAGAACCTTTTCAAAGAACCATAGATAACACTGACAACAGCGTAATATACAAGCAACGATCGCGCCGGTTCTTCCTTTCAATGTTGATTGAACATAGTTTAGTATCATGCGGAAAAACTGGACGATGGCAATGATGAGGGAGCCGAGTGCTACGGAACCTAGATGGTATCGTGTTAAATTATGTGCCGAACGAATTATCGGACAACCCAATTTACGTTTATCGCTGAAAACAAGGAAAGATAAAGAATATTATAATATACATATTTCCAATATTTAGACATATTTATTAATATTAGTTGTGCTTCGTGTTCAATTTTACTGAGACCAATATATTTTCCCCAGAAATAAGATGAGATTTCACACAGACTTTTACCGAAATAATTTAGACATTGCGACACTCTCAGAAACTAAAAGTAAAGGAATAGAAAAACATACATCCAAAATGGCTTTCGACACGTGACCTTAAAGAGAAAATATTATGTGAAAGTAAACAGGAAGGTTAAAAAGGGTGTAAAACGGAAGTCTAGTAAAATTAACCACCGTGGACACCCAAGAGTGATGTCCACACAATTTTAAAGAAGATACACAAGTTCAAGGGCGCTGGGTATAAAGTTGATACTGATAAGACTCAGAAACGCTGAGGTGAGAGTACAGAAACGCGATGAGTATGGAAAGGCTGCTGAACAGGTAAGGATAAACAATCGAGAAGATAATAATAATTGGAAAATCGTATATAAAAATTCTAAACCATTAGTAGTGAAGCGTATGAATAATGCACAGCGCATTAATACCACTGTACAACAAATTTTAAGTTTCAAAAAAATTCATGGAAGCCAATATCTTTTTTATACTAATTCGACTGTGCTGATTTCAAATCTGAAGTCAGTTTATTTCCATCACCCACTACTTTTTTGAAAAATCATGATTTCCTTTGTATGGCACGTCAAGGACATTGTAATGTAATTCTGTGTATACACATCGA
>WYDF02101884.1:0-10602 GCA_009867245.2 Adranes taylori
ATGTTAAGTTCTGCTTTGACTTATTTATGAATTATTGGTATATTTGACAGTTTTTTTGTACGAGTAATTACGAGTATATTACCTAATGGTGGGGGTGAGGGTAATGGCCGCGAAAATATTTTAGGATTTTAAGGGGGCCGCGATTAATAAAAGGTTAAGAACCACTGTTCTAGCACATATATTCTAATTTCTATGTTTGTGTATTCAAACGTACATTCCACCATGCGTCCGACTAGTTCCAAATTAGATCTATCTCTACCAACTGCAATTTTACGTATTGCTAGATTTTTTATTTCTATTTATTGTCAAAGCTTTTGCAGCGATTCGTACATTGTGTTCGGCTGGGCTTCTTCTAATGCTTTTCTTTTGTAATTAAGTAGAAAATATGATTTCTTAGTGTTACTTTTCCTATTCCTGTGCAGTCATAAGCATCTTCCATAACTAGCAGGTCCCCAGCCGTAGGTCGAGCATTCATAGTTTAGTAGTTCTCCCATACCGCAATTTGAATTGCGTCGCGATGGTTCTGCTCATTTTCAAATTCGCTGACACAAAATGTGCCAATGCATACTCTGTTGGTGCGTGGAAGAGATTTCCAGACTGTATTTATGTTTTTTTTTGGACTTTTTGCTTGGCCCTGTCTGTCTCCCGTGTATTCAAATTTCCTTTGTTTTATTGCGACTTTTATTTACTCTATTTCTGAAACATTTTGGTCTAGTTTCAGCTTGATCTCAAGACTGAATATCTTTTTTCAGCTGTCCTTAGTTTCTGACTTTCTATATTGGATAAATACTTTCTAGGTTGTTATAGATATTTGCAATGAGGTTGTTTATTTCAGATGATTTCTTCTTTATGTCAACACTGGTGTTTTGACTACCGCTGGTCATTTTACCACTACTCCTGAACAGTGTCGATTAGTTTATCAAATGCTCCCATGTATGTTATGACCTTTTTATTTGATTAGTTTTCAGGAGACGTTCTTTTCCGCTTAATTACTTTGTGTCTTTTCTAATCTAATTTGGCAGATGGATTTGCGGTTAAGACTCCTTCAATATAACTTGTCAATTCCTTGTTGATTTGAACCATTTCACCTTCTTTGACTTTGATTTTTACCTGCTTATTTAGTTCCTCTAGAATATTCCCACGAGTCGGAATGGTTAACAATGTCAAATGAGGGCAGTGCGCCCTCGCCCCCACGAAGGCTGTTTACTCTCAGAGGTCGCCTGGTTTCTTGGATGCTCCGCTTGTGACGAACTGCCGAATGGGCATTCATCCCTCGGCACGGGTGGTATAAAACCTTGCGTTGCGGGATGTTTATTGACTTGCCACACTTCCTTTCGTATTACTTTAATGATGGTTTTTTAAAGCCCTAGTTGTCCGAGGCCCGAATTATGCAAGGTCCGAGTTGTCCTATAGCCTCAGCTGTCTGGTTACAATAATATATAAAAGATAAAGAGTTCAATTTAAATTAATTTATGTAAAAAGATTTAAATATTTTAGTTGACACATTATTTTATAAATTCGTTTTATCTTTATGTATGTACACATTAATTATATATTATCACTCTCTGGTACATATGTTTTAACTGTAGATATAATGGTTTCCACTTAGAATATATAAAACATCAATATATATTTTGTTTATCAATATCAACTGAAACTTATAATAAAATTCAGGTTAGATAAATATCATAAGTGTCAGATGGAAAAAAATGTGAGGTTTTATGAGATAATTAAACATATGTTTAATTACTTCTCAAATTTATTAGATAAAGTTATGATTTATCTTATATATTGATTCGTAATTCAATTTAATACCTATGAGTTTATTAAACCAATATATAAGCCTTGTAGTTTAAGATCAAAGTGTTTCGCAAAGCATTTATGTAAATGAATGCAAATATATTTGAGGATCTAAGCATATAAACAAAAGTTTGCATTGTCTCCAAAGACATAGTTTAACTTAATTGTTATTAAGTCGACTGTTTTAATTTTCTATAGTGGCTCTACAAGTGGCTCTACAAGTGGCTCTTTGTTTGAATGATTCTTCAAATACGAGGAATGTCTTTTTAATTTTACATATATCATTAACAAAACGCAATTGTTTAAATTTCAGTTCTTTATTGTTTTTCAAAATACTTGGCAACATTGCATTCGCACTTTTGCATTCGCTCAAACCAATTGTTAAACCGCTTATTCCTCTTTTCAATGGGTTTGCTCGAAACGGTCGTTTGTAAAACATCAAAGCTACTTTAGGTGATTGAAATCGTTGACCACACGCAGTGCATTCTTGATGGCACTCGCAGTGTATTCTTGATGGCGGGAAATATAAAATAATCGTTGGGACTTAAGTCAGGGCTGTACGGAGGATGATGAAGCAATTCGATGTTTTGTTGTTCCAAAAACTCAAATGTTTATCGCATTGTCATGGCGAAGGACGTTCCGACGCTGTGGGTTATTTTTTCGTAACTCAGAAATTATTTATGGCAAACAAGTGGTTGTGTACCAATCAGCAGTTACCGTCCTTCGATTTTGTAAAGGAATTGGGATTTTGATACAAAAGTTGCGACCATCTTTTTCGATACACCGTGAGAACGGATGATTTTTGTTGGGTTCTCCTCATCTTGAAAATCACAAACTGTAGACTGACGTTCATTCTTGGGTTCATAAGAATAAATCCAAGACTCGTCACCACTGACGATACTGTACACATTTTGAGCGACCTCTGTTGAAACGATTCAGAGTGCTTTGGCACCAACTGACAAGAGTCACGATTTATTCCTCGGTCAACAGATACGGGATCCGATGAGAAACTATTTTTTTCACACCCAACTCACCATGTAAAATCTCTTAGATTAAAGTTTTAGAAATATCCAAGGAACTCTGATCACCCGGTAAGTTACATGACGAACTTCATTAATCATCTCGCGCAACTTTTTCTGGGTGACCGCTGATTTTGGTGGACCTGGTCTAGGATAATCGCCGAGATTTGTGCGGCCGCGTTTAAATTCAGTGTACTAGCGGGAAATTGACTATTGATGTGGTACTTCATTACCAAAAATAGCAACGAACTCGGTAAGACATTGTTGTTGCGATAAACTTCTTTTAAAGTTGTAAAAAATTATCGCTCGGTAATGCTCTTGATTCAATTCCATGTTTCTGAACGTCTTATTCTCTTTAAAAATTCACTATGACTAAACCACTTGTATTTCGGCGAAATTTTCAACACATGTGAACATTATGTTGAAGTTAATTTCGAAAGTATATGTTATATAACTTGCGCCCTCTATGTGGATATATGACAATTTAAAATGGAATCCCTCGTACATTAGTGATGAATTAAAGAAAACAACCATTAAGGAACATGATAATTTCTTATGTTGAACTCATAACACTAATCAATAACAACAAAAACAATAACTTGTGAACTTAACAGCCATATTTTCAATATCAAATTAATTAGGCAGGTCTTATTATTATTATTATTATTATTTGATTTTTAATAAAATTAAATGAGCGATTTGTTAATAACGCTCACTTAGAACTAATCAGATTCCGGAGAGCGATTTCTCGCTCTATAAGAATATGTTTGATCTTTCGATGGTGAATTAAGCTAGCGGAGGCGTGCGATTTCTCACTCGAGGACAGCTGGTGTAAGACCCATAATGCATCTAAGGAATCCTAACCGGAGTGGCTCTATTTATGCGACTTTTCTTGGAATAAGTTGCTTCGGACCGTTCTGCTGTGCCGTGACGTGTTTTGGCGTTGGCCGTAAAAAAGGCGATGCTTGAAAGAAGCTTCTGCCGCAAAACTTTTAGGAGAGTTGTACTTTCGACCGATTAGAAATCTTTATGACCCGCTAAGAAAATTAAGGAGCAAAAATTGCTCTATTTTGTTGATGATAGCATAAGTAATGGAACGTGCGAGTAGCTGTAGTAGCTACCATGCTACACCAAAATCTTAGGAGCATTGCATAAAAAAGGCTTTCAGAAAATATATTAAACTAATGTCAAATCGAATTTGTCGAAAGGCGCCAGAAGAGAATAAACTTAACGGTTTATGATGGGTAAAAAATCGGTTACGGGTTTCTCCGTAAAAAAACGGCTACAGTAAGCCACAAAGGAAAAAAATGTAAAGTCAGGAAAAAAAGTCTTATAAGACTCTTTTAGACTTATAAGATTCGAAAATAATAAGAAATAATTATTTTGGTTAACGCTTTTCCCATTCCAAACAAAGTAACAATAATAATACCAAAAAAAAAGAAAATCATCCGATACCAAAAACAAATACATTTATGTATTATAAGATAAATCCTTGTCGCTTCTTTAGACGAAAGTGTTTAATTTTTTAAAAATAATCATACGATGAAATTTGCGTATATGTTCTTTCTAAGCGAGACGGCTTTTATTTGATAAGATGATTTTCTCACGTCCGGATTTTGATTTTATTTTAAACGTATTAAAAATCTTTATAATGATAGGAATTTGTATTAATTATATTTAGGTACTTAGTTATTACAAAATTCATTTATTAACTAGTATATTATATTTGTTTGGAGCATTAAATTGATTTGTTACTTTATATTACCTTACTGGGTTACTCATTCAATTAATGATAAACCGATATCATGTCGAGGAGCATAATTCAAAAAATGCATTAAATGCGAGAAAAGCATAACGAGGAAATAAAAATTATGAATACAGAATCTAAAATAAAAATGGATTTTCGTAGGAGCAAAAACTAAAAATTGAAATTATAAAATTAGAAAAAGATATATTAATCAAAAGACTTTAAAAAATAGTCTTTTAAATAAGTTTTATTTAAGTAATTATAAATAAAACAGGATAAATTTGTTTAGATTAAACGCAGTTTATATGTTTCAGACAACATGCAATATTTCTACTCTAGCTCCTTGGTAGATATCTACTTGTACATTATTTACTAAAGTTATTGTAGCCTCTTCTTCAGTTTTAACATTCGGTTCATCTTCATGTAATACAATCGAAATGATATGTAAGATGGCTGTTGCTATAACAATTGGTTCCACCTTTAAACAAATTCCAAATACTAGTACAAAAAAACGCCTTTTCCGTATGCCAAATGTACGGTCTACTACATTTCTCGGCCGAATCTATGATTCCTTAAATAATTGTTTCGTTGGGGTTACAGGATTTGCTTCTGTATAACATGAACGACAAAACTACAAGATACGACATGCGACGTAACTCCAAACGCCTTGTGTTGTAAGCTAGGAACTTGGAGCTTATTGCCAATATAGTATTTTATATACGGAGACCGCTAACAAACTCAATATTTTATAATAAAATAAATTAAAAAGTGTATGAACGTGAAATTAATAAGATATTAATATATAAGATATTTGTGCATAATTTCGTTTTAAAATGAAACTAAAAATAGTCTTCTTTAAACTGTAATCCCACAATGTAGGCATAATTTAAGCAATAAATTTTTATTTTCTATTTTTTTATCCTTAAATTGTCCTTTCAAACTTATTTTGAAAAACAAAGATTTTCTTTTTAAATAAATTATGGGTAGACAAATTCATGGGTACAACAGGTTAGAGTTAGGTTAGGAAATTTCGTATAAGCTTAAATAAAATGAATGCTAGTGAGTTACGGAAATCCCGTAAAGATTGCGCATTAGATCATAGTTGCCCTGAAATTCTTAAATTATGCGAATACCTATCTCCGTCATAAGTGCAACTACTGTACGTTCCTTTTCCCCGCTTAAACGAATCAAAAGTTGTGTTAGGAATTCTAGAGAATTTGAAAGACTTCCCTTTTTGTGAGGTTCTAGACACACCACTGTCCCATATGTTATTGAATTTATATATTTTGAAAATAGCTAAACTAATAGCGAAAGTAGCAGTACAAGCTTGTGAATATAGTAATGCCTGTGATAGTTTACGAAATAAAAAAAAACATTTCTTATCTGCTCTCTGTTCCCGCAACCTCAGCTTTAACTGAGAGAGTTTTCTATGTGGTGAAAGTAAAGTGGCGAGAACAGAGAAACAGGGCTTGCATTAGTTTAATAAGAAATGAGTTATTTATTTAAATCTAGACATAGAAAGATATGATCAAACTTTTAAAGATAACCAAAAATTGTTAGCTTGTGCTAAAAGCACAAATAAATTAGTCTTTAAGGCAATAAAGACTTAAATTTAAGTAATACTTATTGTTATTTTTCTTTTATATAACACTATTAATACTTTTTCAAGATTCAACTTCCAGAAGTCTGTCATGATAGCATTGCATCACGACCGGGTTTTGCTGTTAAACATTCTATTGATATTGGTGCTGGTATAGTAGATAAGGATTACCGTTATGGCGTAAAAGTGGTTTCATTTAAACAATCAGCAATTTGATATCAAGAAAGGTGATTATGTAGCGCAACTCATCTGCAAACAGCTCTACTGTCCTGAAGTAATCGAAGTATCAGCTTATAATTTTACCAAAAGAGATGAAGGCGGTTGTGGTTCAACTGGTTCAAAGTAGAATTTTTCATTAGTTTCAATTTTTGACTAAAATCGGATGATAGTATTCATTATTTGTAGAATTGATCTGGTTCAAACACCTTTTTATATCATCAGGTTTTATTGCAAATAAAGACTTAATTAAATTAGAATACTTTAAATTATAAAAGTACAGAGCACGCAATTAAATGGCACATGCTGCCTGATTGGAAGTGTACATGAAACGAATTGAAGGCCTCTAAGATCTAGGGGGCCTTGCACTACCAAGTAACTGATCAGGTAACTTTAACATGCTGCATATCCTTAATATTCTCTACAAGAAGCGTTATATATGCAAATATTATTTTTATAAACATCATGCAACGCAATTCTATCTATGCAACCACGTAGAGCAATGACTTACGCCGTTGACTTCTATTCAATTCGCCCTTCTAGATGCCGGTTCACATCCTCAGCCACACTTATAATATTAAGACAATAATTTCATTAAATCTATTACGATTATTAGAATCATACAAATGCAAGTATTCACACGTAGAACTATGCTTTATCTGCATGTAGATCTCTAGACTTTAAAACTGCCATCATATTTAAACTAATGGTTACTTACAAATAAAAAATTTAGCAATTATACCTAAATATCTACACAAAGCGTCCTTTTATGCAGAATGATAAGCACCACCACAAGCAGCGACCTGGGACCCATTTCAGTTGCACATTTTCGCATAAAATTTCAATTTTTTACTTTTATTTGTATTCATCGCACTACTGCATGTAAGATGTACCTCATTACACTGAAAGTTCGTATCCACCACTAGTTTCAAATCTAGTTACCACATTCAATTATATTTATTAAAATTCATCACCATCTATCTACTGCATGAAGCGTATACTTATTTACTTTCAAATCTAAGCATTTTTATTAAAATTAATCAAGATCTGATGTATGTAGCATATTCTAATTTAAACTGCAAGAGTACTCATTTTTAGTGTCACATCGATCACGTGCCGACAACTAGAGACACCGAAGGGCCAGACATACTGATCACAGGGGTATTGGGCACACATTTTACCCATCGTTTAGGTCGAGAAGACACTGACGTTTTGCAGGCTCCAGATTTTTCAACATATACTAATCGTAGCATTTATTAACTTCGTCATGTACTGTATGTAGCATATACTTCTAATCCATCATATGAAATATTTTAATGTGCCAAAGTTCACCAAACCGTTAAATGATGTATTTTGTTTTTATTCAAAAATTTTTTTCGTTCCTGGTATATTTTTTACTTACTTATACTTTTATACTGATCCTGGTAGTATCTAGTTACTTTTTAAATCTAGTTACTTTTATTTTACATCTGGTTACAAATCTAGTTGAGGGCGCCACCTGTGCTAGACAGATGCAGACTTCGATGACTCAACACACCCGGCCAAGCACATGCATAGTGAACTGAGGATAGCGTGGAAAGCAGTAGAGAACGATAAGGGGAAGGTAGAGGTAATGTATGGGAAGATAGGACAGGTGTGGGCAGAAAGTATGGTGAATCTGGATAATGGGGATAAGTAAGGATAAGAGGGATAAAAACGGCTAATAGGGATAACTTAATATAATAAGGTTAAGTAGGGATAATATGGGTAATCGGAGAAAAGTTGAGATAAGTAATGATAAGAGAAATAGCGGAAGGTAGGGGAAGGGGAATCCGGAGAAATATTTTTCATATATCATCCAGAATATTAAGTAGCTGCCGACCGCTGATTCTGGTGCCTAGACCTTCTCTCAATTTATTCTAATTCATCATGATGTCGTCACGCTGTCATTTGTGGGGACTATCATAAACAGTTTATAAGTTTTATGTATATTGTGTACATGAAACATATTTTGCAAGTATATTTACAAAATCAATACAACTCACACCATCTAGCCACATCATAAACAGTTAATTAAACGTTTTACTTATACGTACATCTATTATCTACGGGGGGCTTCTTAAATTACGAAATTAACAACTACCGACATCTCACACCGTTATATGGTGCACTGGTAAACAACCATCGGGAAGAACTTAGTAGGTTATCTGCCTTATCGAACCAATCCCATGTCAGACACATTTATAAAAAAGGAGCAAATGTACTTATTTTCAACCGCAATATTATGGATTTTAATGTTCTACAGCAGTCTCACTTTAAAAAAACTGTCAGATGACGTCATTTTGTGTTTTATTCAAACTTTTTGTACGGTTCTTGTTCAGACTTATTTTTTACCGAACTGGTAGTATATAATTTCTTTTTGTTTAACATGTGGTTTTTGTTTAGAAACCTCTCGATCACATATCTTTTCGATCACGTCTTTTACATCAAGACCGGCGATCATCTTGGATTTCGCAACATATAGGTCCTATAGCGTCATATTTGCCAGTAATCCGTCATATCAAAACATAACCTCCAACAACATTTTTTTAAAAATCCCATCATTTTATTGAAATGCAAGTCTGTACACACCTTATGTCAATCACGTGACGATAATAGAACCTGACATACACTCAGAGGGTACATATTTTTACTCATCGTCTACGAGGGGACACTGATTTTGTGAAGGTCCTAGAACTTTCAACATCTACTGCATGTAGCCTATACTTATTTCAACAACTACTATATGTAGCATATACTTCTTTAAACCATTATATTGGGTCTTTTACTGTCTTCCAGCTCTCAAAATTCAACAAAGCTGTAAAATGATGTCATTTTGTTTTTATTCAAGAAAATTTTGTACGCCTCTGGTATATATTTTTGTCAGTTATTTTTTATATGAACCCTGGAAAAGTAGTATCTAGTTGCTTTTGCAAATCTGGTTACTTTTATTTTAAATCTGGTTAGAAATCTAGTTATCACCTGTTTGTTGTTTAGACACAAGTGGAACAATTGCCTTTTTATTTAGATCTGGGCCGGTGGCCATTTTGGATTTCGCATCATTCAGGTTATATTGCGCCATATTATACCGAAACATAACCTCAAACAACAAAATTTATGTACAACTAACATAATCTCTCACCGTTATACAGAGTGGATCAAAACTTTTATTTATACATAATGTATAATATCTATTACTAGCATACATTTCAACTATTTGCGTCTACGGTACCATTTTTTTACCATCTGGTATATTTGCAAAATCTATACAACGCACGCAATCTCTCAACGTCATACAGAGTTTATCAAAGATTTTAATTATACATAAATCTCTCACATTTACCAAAGGACCCCTAAACTTTAGGAGGGCTTCTTACATTAAGAAATTTACAACTACTGACAGCTCACACCGATATACAAAATATATACCAGTATTGCGTTATACCCAAAACGTAAACCCAAACAACAAAATTTATTTGAAATGCAAGTGTGTACCCCCTAAAATCGACCGGACCAGACATATTCTAAGTGAGGCACAAACACTGGGTACACATTTTCACAGCTCTGAGGGACATTGACTTTTTGCAGATTGTAGACTTTTCAATGTCTACTGTATGTAGCATCTACTGTTATATCCATATAAATAAATGATTTAATCTAATTTGATGTTTATTTTAATTTTTTTCATACTATTATTTTCAAACCGGCCCTGTATATTCATAGCACTGATTTTTTGATGTCAACTTGTTTAATAGAGGAACTATTGACACAAATAGCAACATAAAACGAAGCCATTGAAAATTTTTTGAGGCTATTATTTTTCAAACTGCCTCCGTATACTTTTGGCACTATTATTTTCATGTTACCCTGTATAATAGATGAAGTATAGATGCAAATACATGGCAAAACATGCAATCATTTAAATTTTTTATGCTTTTTTCAATCCGCCCCTGTATACTCTTGGTACTATTATTTTTAAGGCTGTCCTGTATACTAGAAAAATTATAATCGCGAATAGATAGCGGAAAATCCATTGATTTTAATTTTTCAAGCTATTATTTTCAACCCCTCCCTGTATGCACGTGTCACTATTATTTTTAATAATGTAAGCTTTACTGTATTAACTATATGCTATTAATGGTATACAAGTTTTCTTAAACATAGTTTTATATATTTGAAAAAGAAATCCCTTTTTGCGAACC
>WYDF02101895.1:0-10602 GCA_009867245.2 Adranes taylori
TGATTTATTAGGCTCTTCCTCACCTTCCCTCCCTACCATTGTTCTACCTCCCCAATCCTTACATTCCAGTCACCAATATTGTTATTAAATCCATTTTTTCACGCCCTTCTTCTAACATAGTGCTTATTCTTTCCATAAACTGCACCCACCCATTGTTCACATAAATCATAACAATTATCCACTTCATTCCCTCAACATCAATCATCCTTCCACGTGCTCCTTCACATCCCCAACTCTCACAATTACTTCAGTTAATCCCATTCTCACTCCAACAATGATCCCACCACTTGCTCTCCCTTTTACATACACCCTTTTTGCTATTTGTATATGCCATACATAACCTTTTAGGAAAAAACTTTTTTACTTCCTCCCATCCAACTGCGTCCACCCACGTCTCTACTAGACGAATTACATCAAACGACTCCGGTATTTTATTACATCCCCTCCCGAACTTCATTCTTCAACCCAGCAATATTCCAACACACAATTTTCAACTTTTTTCCTAATTCTTCCCCCACAAATTCCTTCGCCCTTCCATTAATATCGTTTCTATTTTCATCACTAAATTTCTTATATCTCATAACATTTTCGCTCAACAATTTTCCACCAGCTCCGATATCATCTTCCTTTAAAGCCTATATCCCACTCGAAACCTTCCTGTATCCCACTTATCTACTCCCGCCAATATCTTAGCTCCTTCCTTCATTTTTTCTGTATCTCCAGATATCTTTTAGTTCTGTCCTCTTTTATGTATATTTTCATTCCTTTGAGCAAAGGCTTCCTTCTCATTAACTCCATCTTTTGCTCAAACGTTTTTAATTTAACAATCAACGGTCTCCTTATTGTTTCTCACTCTCGACTTCTCCCTTTCCCTATTCTACTAATACCTTCAACATTCAAATTATCATATCTCATCGCTTTCCTTAAATACTCTTGAACCTGTTTCTCACCCTCTTCTCCTAGACGATATATAATCATATTATGTTTAATTTCTCTCTTTTCTTTTCTCGCAAGTTCTTCATGGATTGACTTTAACTCACCCCTCAACTCCTCCTTTTCTCCGACCCACCTACTGTTCTGATAGTTCGACTTGCCTCTGCCTGCTTACTTCCGCTTTTAACTCTTCCACTATACTTCCCCATTCTCTATTTTCCCTCCTTATCTCTTTCATTTCTTTATTCATCTCCCTCATTTCATTCTTTAACTCAATCAACAATTTCGATGTATCATTCTCCTTTTTCCTCAGACTATATTCAATCCGACTTCTACTTCTTTCGTTCTCTTTAATTCCGAAGATTTTCCTATTCCACTTCCAAAAGAATTATCCACCCCATTAAAACTATTGCTTATTTTAACATTTTTATCCATACTTTGTCATTTTCGGAACTTTTTCTCTAGTGTATATATTTAATTCATTATATAATTTACTATCGTGCTCAACAAAATTCTATTTACTCTTTTTATCTTTCCTATTCTTGCCAAGCGTCATATTCGATGTTTGTTGTTTTCATATCAACACACACTTTTTGTCCAATACGTATTTACCTTTTAATTAAGCCTTTAATTTACAATAACTTCCATTCTGGAGCAACTGTCTTCTTCTCACTAATCACACCTACTCTCCCAGATTTTATCTTTTGTTTAAGGCAATTTTCACCTATTACCTATTCTCTATTTATTCAGTATCGCCGTAATTTGCGAGAGCGCGCACTACAGAACCTTTCAGTTCAACGTTCACGATAAAATTTCACAATAATATTGTTTTCTAAATAAAACTGAGTTTATAAACAATCTTTATTGCACAATTCATCATCATAAATAATTTATATTACAATTGTTTTAAATGGGTGAACAACTACCCAAAGTACCTTATCAAATATAAACTAACTTTTATAGTTAATAATAAAACATAAATTGACTAAAAGAAATTTTAAAATTATTTCAGAACCTAATTAAAGCTATAGTACAGTAAACTTTATTACAAATAAAAAGTTTAGGAAAGACTAAACTTCAAATCTTTTTCAAATGTGTCTTCAAATGATCTATCATTCAGATACTGTCGCGCATAACAAATACTTAATACTAAAACCTAATATATTCTAAATAGAGAACTATATTCTATAATACAACCTAATGGAGGTATAAATCACAGTTACTAATTTATTAACCTACATATTTGCAAAAATATGTATTAATATGTTAAATCACTTGTTCAGATATATTAACTTGTCAGGACTTTTAAAGCTTTGTATGTTTTACGGTATCAGTCCAATAATTCTGAATTGTCATAGCCTCTAAACTATTAAGGAATGAATCATTGTCCAGACTGTACATTTCCTCAGAATTATCCTAAAACAAAGAACATAGGGAATATTAGAAAAACGTTCTTACTTTTAATCAGTATTAAATTACATACGGTTTATAATTTATCAGCATTTTGTATTATTTAAAGACTAATTACTTTTATGAATCTCATCCGAAATAATCATTTTTATAATTCGTTAACAAACAACAGATTTGTATGATTTTAAATAAAACAAATTGTAATTTAAAAAACATTATAAATAGATAATAAAAGTGTGTCTTACTCTCACAGAAGCATCGTCAATATAACCACTTGAATCCAAGTTGCTGACTCGATCACTAAGAACTTGTGGTCTATTGAAGCCTCTATTTCTATATAAAAGGAATATTACTGAAGATAGCATGCCAACAGCAAAAACACATGCCAATGAGATGCCAGTTATCCCAGCCGCAGACAAATTTCCAGTGGAAACGGAAAACGGCTCATTTTCCTCAGTACCCAATCGTTCAGATAATTCAGGAATAGTATCATTATACAAATTATTGCTGATTTCACTTGTGGAATTATTAAATAGTTTACTTTCAGTTAAATTTGAAAATGTAATATTCTCTGCCGAAACAATTATATTTGGTTCTATCACAGACTCTTCTTTAAGAAATTCATGGGACTTATTTGTACTGCTAAACTTTTTGGCAGGATAAGTTGAGGACAACACTTGTGTTACGGGTGTAATTTCTTTTAAGTTTGAACTGAAATTTTCCATGTCAGATATTGTAGTATTTAGTGAAATCTCTTTATATAAGTCACTACTGTCAACTACAACTAAAAGAAAATTTGTTATTAAAATAAAAAGAAATATAAACATAAAATACCCTGTATATTGATTAATATAGTAATCCAAAACCAATGCATATACCAGTATAGTGTCATGACGCCATGAAACAGCCTTTGCAAATTATGAAAATATATTTACTGTCCTAATTTTCAACGCTTTCAATTGGATAGGTAAATAATCTAAACAATAAAAATGATTATGAAATTTGAAACTCATAAATACCTTGACTCATCATTCTTGTCACATAATAAATTACCTTGATTTTTAGATGTAATTATAGAGAGATTAAATACGACTTTTACAGTCGTACCCAGCATGTACCGTTCAAGTGCAATTGTTCACAAGGAAGTAGTCTAATATAAAAAAATAAGTAATTTTAATTTATAAAATCATTTTGTTCTTGTTTTTAATGCTTATTTCTATTGTCTTGTTCTATGTGGATTTGTACGGTTTGTTGGTTTCATATGGTTTAGCATATTTGGCGTATCCTGCCATCTAGTATTGAATAATGACTTAAAATATTTGTGAAGGTTTGATTATCATTTTATATAACTATATATTCAATTAAATAAAAGATGATTTGTCTAACCATTTTTTTTATTTTAAATGTTTTTAAGGCTTTATTGAAAACATATTAAGAAGGTGAATCTGTAAAATAAATATTTCTTTTTGTTTCCATCTTTTTTGCAATATCTCTTTTGTTTGGATCACTTTCGAATATTTTTACAAGATAAGCTATGTTTAATGTTGAAATATAATTCATATAATTTAATGTAACCAGAGTTTCATCTCGCCTGTTTATCCAAATAAATCAAATAAAGAAGTTTCTTGTATTTGTCGTGCGTTGTATTTTTGTTGCTGTTTTAACCAATAAGAAAAACATTATCTGTTTAATAAAGTGGACATCGAAAGAAAGTATTAGGAATTGCTAAAACTGTACTCTCGAAAATTAAAGATTTGAAAAAAAAACAATATTATTAACATGCAACTAAATTTTCGCTAGAACACAAAATACACTATGTAAAATCTTACAGAATCACCTTCCTGATTACTATTTTAACGGGTACGTCTTGTAGACTGGTTGACAATATGTTATTGATGCCATTGACATACATTGACATTAACTGATCAAAGCAGTCAGAAACCGCACCTACAGTTTATTTATTGTGTTTGTTTTTCAAATTAAAACATGACATTTATCTGCATATATCATTACTTTATAAAGTGCTTCGAGTGACTTACAGTTTTTAATGAAATGGTAGAGTTATTATAGGAAACAGTTTTCTTATTTATTGAGATGGCTGGAACAGATAGGGTTTCTTTAACAGATGCGTTATCGAATGTTGACGTCTTGGATGAATTACCTCTACCAGATGAGCAGCCGTGCATTGAGGCTCAGCCATGTTCAGTAGTTTATCAGGCTTCTTTTGATACGAACTTTGAAGATAGAAATGGTTTTGTTACAGGGATTGCAAAGTACATAGAAGAAGCCACAGTTCATGCTAGTTTAGTAAGTGAATGGCAATGTAGTTGTAATACGCTATATTTCAATCTAAATTTGTAGAACGAATTATTGGAGGAAGGAAATGAACACGCTGTTATGCTTTACACTTGGAGATGTTGTTCAAGAGCAATACCTCAACCAAAATCCAATGAACAACCAAATAGAGTAGAAATTTATGAAAAAACGGTTGAAGTATTGGCACCAGAAGTAAATAAACTTCTTAACTTTATGTACTTTCAGGTAACTTAGTTTTCAGTTACATGATTACTCTGATACCTAACTATCTTTAATTTTTCAGCGCAAAGCGATTGAAAGATTTTCACAAGAAGTTAAGCGATTGTGTCATA
The DNA here is from genome assembly GCA_009867245.2 of Adranes taylori. Lineage (NCBI taxonomy): Eukaryota > Metazoa > Arthropoda > Insecta > Coleoptera > Staphylinidae > Adranes > Adranes taylori. Next base: position 4,992 of record WYDF02101895.1, read on the forward strand.
CGGAAAAGCGTAAAGATTTTGTTTCAGAGGCTTATTTGTTAACGCTTGGAAAGTTTATTAATATGTTCGCTGTTTTAGATGAATTAAAAAATATGAAATCTAGTGTTAAAAATGACTACTCTACCTATAGAAGGTATACCCTTTAAAATTTCAATACAAAAATTTTAAAGTTATATACGATATTGTTTTTTGCAGAGCTGCACAATTTTTAAAAGTAATGTCCGATTCGCAGACATTGCAAGAATCACAAAATTTATCAATGTTCTTGGCCACACAAAACAAAATTCGCGATACTGTTAAAGAAAATCTCGAAAAGATTACTGGCTACGAGGAACTTCTAGCTGATGTTGTCAACATTTGTGTTCATATGTTTGATACCAAAATGTATTTGACGCCCAAAGAGAAACATATGCTTGTCAAAGTTATGGGCTTTGGTTTGTTTTTAATGGATAGTGAATTATGTAATATTAATAAATTAGATCAAAAGAAAAAATTGCGTTTGGATAGGATTGATAGAATATTCAAGAACTTGGAGGTGGTGCCATTGTTTGGAGATATGCAAATAGCACCGTTCAATTACATTAAACGTAGCAAACATTTTGATCCCAGCAAATGGCCTTTATCTAGCTCTACTGCAATTTCTCCACAGGCGGACTTGATGGTTCATTTGCCACAAATACGTGATGACCATGTTAAATATATTAGCGAATTGGCAAGGTATAGTAATGAAGTGACTACCACATACAAGGAAAGCGGAACTGATGCTGAAAATAAAGAAACTGCCGATCTTGCTTTGAGGGGATTACAGCTACTTTCAGAGTGGACTAGCGTTGTTACTGAATTGTATTCGTGGAAACTTTTACATCCTACAGATCATCATCAGAATAATGAATGTCCTTTGGAAGCCGAGGAATATGAAAGAGTAATTAATTTTATAAGAAATTATTCATATTTGCAATCTTAATTTCTCGTATACACTATATCACTTAATTTGTGGCTGGTTTCTAGCATCCGACCAAACTCTTTTAAATTAGACTTTTTTCCTGTTATTTGTTTCTGCCCATGATTGTTGTTTGTTTGCGCTCCTTCTTCGTTTAAGCCTGCTTGTTCCAGAATATTTTTAGTAGACCTGATGAATTTACAGTTTATTTGTTCATTTTATAAACTATGATTTATTTTGCTTTTGAATATTTTCTATTTGTTTTAGGACTAGGTTTTGTATTGCTACATTTTTATTTCTATTCTGTTTGGATGCATAGTGTTAAAGAAATAATTCGCATAATGTGAATGCTATACGACTAGTGTATACGACAATTTAAATAAACATTATAATGGAGCACCTTGCAACAACCGTAAACAAGAAATAATTTATTAAATATTTTATACTTTTAGGCGACACGTTATAATTACACGGATGAAGAAAAGTTTGCTCTTATTGAAGTTATTGCTATGATTAAAGGCTTACAAGTTTTAATGGCTAGAATGGAAACAGTTTTCACTGATGCTATTCGGCGAAATATTTATTCTGATTTGCAAGATTTTGTACAAATTATCTTAAGAGAACCTTTACGCAAAGCAATCAAAAATAAAAAGGATCTCATTCGAAGGTACTGCAATTTCTGCTTGGTTTTTTTTGTCTAGTTTTTCTTTGTTTACTTTAAAGAGTCACCCAGTATAGTCAGAAGTCACATGATCAACTCGTCGGATCGAAATTAAAACTTGTGTATCCGACGTAGTAATAATTTTAAAATAAATGGAACAGCAAAATTAATCAACAAAAATTAAAAAGTGTATAAAATTTATTATTACAATTTACTAAAACTGATTTGGTGTGTCGCGCCTCAAAAGCCTGTTAAAAGTAGGTATGTTTATTCTATTCAAACTGTCGAGTGCAGATATTTCCTTGCTCGTTCGTTTGCTTATGACGCGTGTTCTTATCTTTTCTTGTTAATTTCATAAGACTCTCATAAGTTCAACATACACAGTTCAACTGCTGGCGCTCTCGCAATCCATACACGCAGAAAAAATGATAGCACGGCAGATAGACATCGTTACCTATGTTATGGTAACACAAATATTTCGCAGAGTTGTGAATCCGTATTCAACTATTGTGCTAATTTAATCAGTTTTAAGCTAATTAACTTTCACGTGATTGAATATTTAACTACTAAACTAGGTAAAACTGTCTGTCATGAATGAATCATTCTTTGCTGTATGTTATATACATTATGTCAGTGACTTCCAGGACATGAAAAATAGGGTCGTGGTCTCGTTCTTGTATTTTAATGTTTTAAATAGCTCTATACCGACCTTTATTTTAAATTTAACACCGAAATACGAAGTAGATTTCAATGATAATTTGTTTTTGTTTTCTAGTATTATTATGTCAGTGCGTGAAACTTGTGCCGATTGGCAAAGAGGAACAGAACCATTAACCGATCCCGCTTTGAAGGGGAAAAAGGACCCGGAAGGCGGTTTCCAAATTAAAGTGCCGCGGAGGAATGTTGGTCCATCCTCCACACAATTGTACATGGTGCGCACGATGTTGGAATCTCTAATTGCCGAAAAGTCTGGCGGAAAACGTACTCTTCGTAAAGATATCGACGGCCAGTGTCAAGTACAAATCGATCAGTTTCATAAGACGTCATTTTATTGGAATTATTTATTAAACTTTAGCGGTAAAAATTAATCAAAGTGTCTGATTTCATTATCATTTCATTACTTTTGTATCGTTTTAGAGTCTCTTCAGAAATGTTGTGATTTATCACAACTGTGGTATCGTGAATTTTATTTAGAAATGACAATGGGACGGCGAATTGCTGTAATATATTTTAAATTAGGAGCTTGCTGATAGATTTTACGTGATTTATTTATTGCAGAAATGTAATGTACGCCATCATCACAATGAAGAATGTAATGATTTGATGACAATGGAGAAACGAATACAATTTCCAATCGAAATGTCTATGCCATGGATTCTAACTGATCATATTTTGAAAACCAAAGAACCTTCTATGATGGAGTAAGTTTGATCATCTTTTTTTTTAATTTTTTTTATTATGTTTTGTGTTTGTAGGTATGTTTTGTATCCCCTTGATTTATACAACGATAGTGCATTATATGCATTAACTATATTCCGAAAGCAATTTTTATATGATGAAGTAGAAGCCGAAGTGAATTTATGCTTCGATCAGTTTGTTTATAAACTTAGTGAGCAGATATTTGCTTATTATAAACAATTAGCTGCTAGTATTTTTCTTGATAAACGTTTTCGTGTAGAATGTGCAGCACTAGGATCTTACCTCCTTCCATACCCAAGAGCAAATCGCTACGAAACACTGTTAAAACAACGGCACGTCCAGCTTCTAGGAAGGTCAGTCGATTTGAATAAATTAATAACGCAACGTATAAACGCCGACATGCAGAAATCGCTTGATTTAGCTATTAGCAAATTTGAAGCTGGTGATATAACAGGCGTTATGGAATTAAGTGGTTTACTGCAGGTTAATCGTTTATGTCATAAATTATTAAGTAAATGGTTAGCTCTCGACGATTTTGATTGTATGTTCCGTGAAGCCAATCACAATGTATTAGCGCCTTACGGACGAATAACACTTCACGTTTTCTGGGAACTCAATTATGATTTTTTACCAAATTACGTATACAATGCTGCAACGAATCGATTCACAAAGTACAAGGGACAAATATCGTTTGCTGGCCCTGTTAGTAGAGATAAACCACCACAGATGTATCCGCATTACCTATGGGGTACTAAACATTTGAATTTGGCATATACGACGCAATATGCACAATATAGTGGTTTCGTTGGTTCGCAACATTTCCATACTATGTGTAAATTATTAGGATATCAAGGTATTGCTGTTGTTATGGAAGAACTTTTGAAGATTGTAAAAAGCTTGATACAAGGAAATCTGCTTCAATTCACGAAAACTCTTATGGAAGCAATGCCCAAAGTTTGTAAACTTCCCAGATATGATTACGGGTCTCCGGGTAAATAACAATTTTACATTGTAATTTTTGTTTCTTTAATATATTATTTTAGGTGTCTTGGGGTACTATCACGCACAGCTGAATGATATTGTCCAATATCCAGATGCTAGAACTGAACTATTTCATAATTTTCGGGAATTTGGCAATATTATTTTATTCTGTTTATTAATGGAAGAAGCTTTATCACAGGAAGAAGTGTGTGACCTTTTACAAGCAGCTCCCTTCCAAAATATTCTTCCAAGGCCTTATTGCAAAGGTAAATAGTATTTATGTTTGTCAAAGTAATAGTACATTTTGCGAAATAATTTCTTATAAATTGATCAAATCTTTAATTGCTTGATTTTTTTAAATTCATTTAAGAGGGCAGAAGGAAAATGAAAATACCTCTTCAGTCTCCGTTTAGCATTGCTGTACAGCGATATTTATGCGTTTCTAAGCTAATCTAACGTTACCCTAATCAACTATTAAGCTACAGTTGTTGAATGCTGATTTGCGTTAATCTACTAAACTAGTTATAAACCAAATTGATCAACATAAAATAGTACATAAGTTAACCTGTGATTTATGTAGTGTATAGTAAAACTCCTAACTTCCAGTATGTGAAATGTGATGTAGCGGAACCGTCCACGAATGTTTTAGATTTGCATTTGATGTAATGTTTATAAGTCTAAAATGCAGCGACTTGTTCATTGTTTTGCCCTTACGTACCTTATGTTTACTGGAATTTACTAAAACCAGCGAAAAATTATACTCCATTAAAACGGGTTCATTCCCTTTATCAAGTTCTAACACATAAATATACATAGTCAATAATACATCGAATATACAATTAACGAAACAACTATATATATAAAAATCAATCGTTTAAGGTTTTCTTGACGCTTCATCGAATTAAATATCCAAAATAATAATATATTTCTGCAGGAGAGTTCCATTCAAGATAAACACACAAGTGATTTTGATATTATAATAGCACCAGTCAATTGTCATCCACCACCACACGGAAAGTCACCAGAGTTGTTCTTAAGCCATATTTTCAGATTATTTATGGAATTATTCTTGACAAGTCCAAGTCTACTTGTTCATTCTTGACAATGGTTTGTGATACATATAATTGCTTGGAGAGTATTTATTATAGAATATATCATTGCAGCGCGTTTTTAATGTGGCACATTTAAATTTTATATCTCCAACAACTCTCCACAAGAGGCGCTTATATAGTAAGGTTTCGAAGTGATCATCAGAGCTTTGATACAGAGCCCCAGATGGACCGCAGGTCTTTTGTACCATTCGCAACGATCCCAGCGCGTCCCGTTGGAACGATCGCTTTAGCGACTCAGCTTTTATGTCGTTTAACACAGGACCTGCTCTCTAAAAGAAATCAGTCTGTCTAATCTACCACATTGAGGCCCGGCGAGCAAGGCAGTCATCTGCAGATGAGATGAAGTCCGGAAAATGAACCTTGCACCACCCTTGCGTGGTTTTAGCCTTGTGAGTCGGCTCTGAGTCTTATTGGAACGTTCATCGCCAAAGTGCTGCTGGACCTACGGAAGTACTACGGCCTCGAGGGTGTCGCTTCGGTAGATATCTTGGTTGATTT
>WYDF02101906.1:0-10601 GCA_009867245.2 Adranes taylori
ATCATCCGAAATCTTCAGAGCAGCTGTTTCACGAGTAATTATTGCCAGTTGGATCGCCAACCTTCGAAGGGAGACGGTGCAATAAGAAGAAAATATGTACTGTTACAAATTGCGGGTGAGATTTATCTAATTTCATGTCAAAATCGAAAATGTTAATGAATCTTATATTAGCTTCAAAATTAAACACTAGATTTATTTTATTTTTATTTGAAAGGTAATGACAACAATTATTGAAAATGTTATCTAATTGCTAAAAGTAATTTAATAAGTCTGATTTTAAATGTTCTAATTTTATTGAGTAAGTTAAATAGCACTTACTGTTAAACACATTTAATTGTTATTTTAATTTAATTTATTCTAGAATATAGTCTGACGATGATTGAATAAATTGATAGAGATAACAACATTCGTTGGGTTTGTATGTGGCTTAGATTATATCGAATTTAAATTTTTTATTTATCCCTCCGCCAACGAAAAATGGCATTTTTTTTAAATTGCTTAGCAAGCAATTTTAGACAAATTTACAATAAATTATATAAGAACAAGGTTAAAAGTTATTCTTAGATTTACAAAAGAGAAAGACTTCAACCAAAGTTTATTAATATAAAATTTTCTGTCAACAATTCAGTGACTGATAAAATTCCAAATTCATTAAATGTTCAATAATTACAAAATTAGAGATTCTATTTGTCTACAATTAAGAAGTGTTCATTTATAATTATCAAATTGATTACACGTAATATATTGGGATTATATTGATAACTATATTATAAAAAACCAAATAAATATATAAACATAGATTCTGTAGGAACTGATAAAATATTGGAAAATTATTCAGTAGTGACTTTATGGTATTTATTTGTTGAAGAAAATATTTCTAACATAACATTTGAAAATAAAACTGTCCTCAAAAGTTTTCAAGTTTCAAAATTAGATTTAGAGACTGACAAAATTGATGATAAATTTTTTTATATGTGCGGCCGGGCAGTATTACCATCGATAAATGTAGCAAACAGTATTTAGCTTCAATGCTGCTGGAATTTTATACATTTTCGTTTATGCATTTTCAGGGAATTCGTTAAACCAAATTTTCTGGCATTTAGATTTCAAAGAAATTTTTAATGAGTTCTTACGATTTTCAGCCTTATGTTTGCAACTGTTAAAACGATAACGCTTATTGGCTTTTAATTTTATACTTTCGGAGAAATTCGTAGTAAGACTTCGTTTTTATATATTCAAATAATTTTCAGCTTAATACATTTAACGTTCTCGAAGCCAGTTCTAATTGTGTTTTGATTTTATATTTTTGTAGAATTTTAGCGAACAGTTGTAGTCTATTATGGTTACTTCTATAGTTTCTAAAAAATTTTATAAAACAACATCAATTCAACGCCTCTCAAGCTTTTGGTCACGTAGATTTGTCAATTATGAGTTCATGCTTTTCAGTTTTAGAAAAAGATAATTCAAGATTAAAATTAGAAAATACAGTATTAATTATAAAAGTTTTCTTTATTCAACAATAGATTTTGAAAATAAATTTTATCTACTCAAGATAGAACATTCAAGATAATAAAATGAAATCAGATTAAATTTTATTTGATAATCAAAATTGAGTAATAATGATTTATTAATGAAAAAAATATTTTACATTTAACGATTCCTCAAAATTTTTTGATAATACTGAATATATTTCTGTTGAAAGTTTTGAGCTAATCAAATTTTATTTAACTTTCAAAATGTTTTTAGCAGAGAAATTAATTTTTATAATTTGTTATATAATGTGGATACAATTTTTAAATCTCCTATTCAAAATGTTCATAATTTTCAACTCTAAATCTTATCAAGATTATTTTAGATAAGAAAGAAAGTGAATTGTTAAACAAAGGTCTGAGTTTTGTTACATTTTTTAACATTAAATTAAAAGATTTTAAAGAGATTGCTATTGATATTGAATTCATTCGTGAGACCAATCTAATCATCAATCAAAATTTTCTGAGGGTACAATTAACAACGATATTAAATTATGAATATAGTAGAAATAAGTTAAATAACTTTCATGATTCTGTTTTTGCTAGTTTATTACTAATTCGTAATCCAAGCATTCGCATTCGTATTCCAAAAACACTCGTAGATTACATTTTTCAGTTAACTTTCAAAAAGAAAAGAAATCAATAACACAAAAATGTTGAATAATAATTTTGTTTTTACAAAGGCAGATGAAGCAAATTGTTTTTAATTATTATAAAAGAAGATTATATTCTTAAAACTGAAAATTTTTTAGCTGATAATAAATTTCATAAAATAAAAATTCAAAGAAATTATAGTTGGTTAAAAATTAAAGAAAAACATATATGTATCTTTTGATGTTAAAAATCTATTTCCATTTACTCCTCTGGACGAATGTTTAGATTTAATTAAAGAAAAACTTATTGACAGTGATAGATCTGATTAGAAATTCAGGCTATTTTTGATTTCGTTGAAATTTGCTTCCATCAGACTTTTTGTGTTTTTAATGGGAAATTTACTTGAATCCTAAAGATTTATTAATAGGTAATCTGTTACCTCCGTTAATGGCTGATTTATTTATGAATTAGTTTGAAACGAAATTGTTAAATATGTATAACAATGTTTTAAGGAAATTAAATCTATCTGCATATATGTAGACGATTATATTTGTTTGAAGATCGGTAAGAAGGTGAATTTAAAGAAATTTTAGATATCATGAATTCAAAGAAGAGTTTTATTTAATTCACTATGGAGACAGAAAAGATTATAAATAAATTTTTTTGGATCTAACTATTTCTAGATTAAATAATAAAATTTCATTTAATATTTTTGGAAACCAATTCATACAAGTCATTGTATTAATTTCAAATCATTTCATTCTTATTCACATTTCTTGAATTAAAATCTCTATTACAAATTGATTGCGCTAATGAATTTCCAATTCCTCCTATTCACTAACTTTTTTATAAAAAATGTAGTAAATTATTAAACCTGTCACAAAAATGAATTTAACATTGGTAAAGAAAATGAAAAATAAGGAATTTATTTTTTATATCATTTTGTAACATTTTATTTCAGATAAGAAACTTATTTAAAAAAAAAGGAATTAATATTGCATTACGTAGTAAACTGTATGTAAAAAAATTATTTGTTAAGAATAAGGATAAAATTTGTAATGAAAATGAAAATGGTGTTAATAAATTAGAATGTAACTGCGCAAATTATACTGGTCAAACTGGGAGACTTTTAAAACAAGTTTGAATGAACATCTGCGGAGCATGATTTTAGGTTTGTTATTCATATTAATAATATAGATCATAACTTTTAAAATGAAAAAATTAATTTAAATGGAAAATTATTTTTTCATCAAATATGTTTTGTTTAATTATTAATTATTAATGATTATATTTGTTAAACGATAAGATTTAATTTAAAAACTTATAATGTACATTACTCTATTAGCTTCCAAATTAAACAATAGATTTATTTTATTTTTATTTGAATGATAATGTGCAATAATTTTTGAACATGTTATCTAATTCTTCAGAGTGATTTAATCAAATTTCAAAGTCTCTTTTTTCATGTTATACTTCAACTGAGTAAGTTAAATAATACTATTAAATACATATAATTGTCATTTTAAGTTACTTTATTGTAAAATATAGTCTGACGAATGATTATGAAAGAAAAATATTATTGCCAGGAAAAATATTTCTGGCATATATGTAATTTTCAAGGTTCTAAAATAGCTTCTATAAGAGCTATTGGTAATTAACATAATCAAAATAGAAGCAGACAAACTTTTCTAACGAATAAATTATGAGTTTATATATGAACCTTCAGCATTTCAGCATTCGGATTCTAAGTTGACGCAAGTGATTCTCTCTCTATTTAATATCATCCTATTTTATACCTACGGACGCGAACTCCGTTTATATCACATCCACACATTTAGCTTATTGTAAGAATGTTTAAATTAGTTGCTAAATAATTTAATGATTCCAAAAATTCTATATAACTATTTTTATATATATAATAGACAAGCAGCGTTGGACTGGGATCAAATTTGCTACCAGAAAATTCAGAATGTGTTGGGCCAGATTCTAGTTTTTGCTATCAGGATACGGGCCATTATCACTTTACAACAAATTGGCCACCGGAAAATTTCCTTGGTAGCCCGCCGAGTCATTCCAGCTCTATGCATAATGCACCTTCTTGGTTTCAGAAACAGATGCCGATTCTCTTCAATACAAGCCAAATACGACGACAGAATATGGCTCGAAAATTGTTTCGATGTGCAAATCAAAATTTGGAGTTGATAATTCTAGTCTGAATTCGATAATTGGATTTTGTTGACACGAGTATTCCAATGGTAGAGTGACTACCAATTTCAACATAAAATAATTTAACGAAGTTAATAATTTAATTTCCAATATAATATAAATCGCTAAATAAGATGCAACTACATAAACAAAAACGAAACTTTTGTACTTAAGCTTAATTTGCATCATAATGAAAAAACTCCCGCGCTGAAAGTTGCATGAAAAAAGAAAAGCATTCGTTGGAGCAAACAAAGAGCGAGAGGAAAAGAGAGAGAGAGAGAGAGGGGGTCAATAAATTACAAAATGGGCATTGTATTCGAATGCAGCAACCGCACGTGTTTTAAAAGAAGACAGACAAACAAGGTTCTATAGAGTGGTTCTATAGAGTGGTTCGGCCGGGCAGTGTTACAATTGATAAATGTAGCAAAAAATATTTAGCTTCAATGCTGCTGGAATTTGCTACATTTTCTGGGAATTCGTTAAAGCAAATCTTCTGGCATTTTGATTTCAAAGAAATTTTTAATGAGTTGTTACAATTTTCAGCCTTATGTTTGCAACATCAAATTGAGCTATAATAAAATTCCAAACTTTAAGCTAAGTATGACACACTGTTAATTTCAGCAGAATATTTCGGTTTATTATTTTTATTTTCTATTCTTTTTCTATCTTATATTTTTCACAACTCTTTCCCATCAACTGAGTCTTCAATATGGAACCAAAAGAAAGCCGCCGTCAACAGTCAAGACAATCAGGAGGTTCATCTTCAACTCTGGAAAAAGAATGGCTCTATTCAGTAACACGCAAAGACCATGATTGCCGCCTCTTCAGGTATACCTTCGGTGACAAAGTCAAGAAATCCTGCATACACGCTCGCACAACGTAGCCACCTACTGCGCATCTTTAATAACATATTCCACATCTTCATCAATATATGCCAATATCTTTGACAACATTAGGCGTGATGCGCTGGCTAAATGTTCATCAAAAAGGATATAAGGTAAATTCAATAACGAAGTTTATAACTATCAATTTAAGCGTGAGGCGCTGATAACTAAATGTTCATAAAGAGATATAATTTAAATTCAATAGGGTTCAAGTTAATTCGAGCTAAATTGCACGACGCTAACTGCACTACCACGTGCGTTAAGGACATGACGCATGATACAGCTGATATGGGACTCCACCTGATGTTACCGAAATCGGCCGTAGACCACTACACTGCTTATAGGCACCACCCTCCAACGACATCAACCGGACGCTAGCCAGTTCCCAGACGCCACAGGAACCAAGGGCCAGGCACAAGCCGCCACTAGAACCACGATAAAAAATTAATATATGGAAGACAGGATTATCATGTTGAACTGCTGGTGAGACCCATGCAAGTCTTCCTCTGATAATTAATTCAGCATGATGAATAAGGATTCTGGACTAAACCATATCCATACCAAGCCGCTCTATAAATTTCAAAGAAGCCGTAAGTACCCTTACGGGACGATGCTCCAAAAATTCACAACTTACCAAATCAGACTCTAATTTGGGATGAACGCTAACACTCTGACACTAACAAGCCTTTTTCTCACCCTATATGAGTAACCCCATGCTAATTACCTATTTTAACATGACAAAATTTATCAAGTTTTTAACACAGCATTTTTGCTTGTGTCACGAACAAAACCAGTTACCAAATCCCCGTTAAGATAGCTTCAATATCCGTTTTTTTGCGAAAGTAGGCGTATTATATCTACCCTTTTTTCGAAGTGATTTGGGTAGAAGTTTGGTCCTCTTCATGTATTTCTGTATTTGAATTATTTTTTCTCTAAACTTCGTGATAGTTATGTTTTCCTGCTTCACTTTTCTGAATAGTTTCTGAACAGTACAATGGCTGTTCCAAGTGATATCTCCAATGCTATGTTCCCATTTTATTGATTTTAGAAGAGCAATTTCCAGGAATTGAATCCATAATAGCAACTGGTTTATACACTTTGTCAATTTGCCTATTTACTTCCACCCTTTCATCGCCATGTTTTGTTGAAAAGAAAAGAACATTCTTCTTGTCTCGCTACTTTTCAATGTTTATGCCTCTGTTATTTTCTTCAACTATTATTTCTCCTTTTTTAATTTTTCTGCTTACTACTTCTTTTAGGTTACTTCTGCGATTGCTTCTTAGAGTGCCCAATAGGTAGGTTTGTTTATCTAACAAAGGATTTGCAAGTTCAATGCTAGTGTAGTAGTTATCGGTTATGAGAGTTCTCCCAGGATTCAATTACTTTTCAGAAAAAATGCGTGACAATCTTCGTCCGAACAGAAAGAATAGGGTTTCTTTCCTTGCCCGAATATAATTTCATGTTCCAGGTGTACCCTTTATCACAACAATATTAAAAAATTTTGATTCCATGCTTGTGGGGTTTATTGGGTATATATTGTTTTAGTAATAATTTTTGAAAAGAGAACATGTGTTCCAATAATATCGCATAGTTGGCATTTTTACAACACCCACGTACCTCAAAATATCCAAAAAATGTTTCATTTCAATTCTATCTGTAGGGTTCCAATTTAAAAGCATGGAACCAGATGCCACAAATTCACATATAAGAAGTGTTTGTGTGGAATATAAATTTGTGTCAGATACCATGATATCTAAGATTTCAACGTCTAATCTTAGATATGCAACAACTCACGAATAAAAGTCTTATTAGGGAATAGGGATTTGAATTGGGGGCTTATCCACAATGAATACTGTGTACTCAGGTTTAAGCCCATTTAAGCTTCTTGACTATATGCAAAAACATTATGGTTTCCAGCAAGATCTTTCCACAAATTATCGTTTTCTTCAGTGTCTAGCACAATATTTTCTGTTTCTATTGCATTTTCAATGTCATCAATTATATCTAAATTATTATTTGATAGTAGAAACATTTCCGTAATTCAAATTTTGGCATTCATGGGGATTGGAAGTATCTGTTTCACTACATGGACTATATGTAGGATCAGCCTCTGCATTAGAATGTTCAAATGGATCAACTTCCAAATCTGATGATTCGATAGTGTTTTCTATAAGGTTTTTCACTTAAAGTTTTTTCATTTACTTTACTTACCTTCATCGTTATAATGTTTTGCCGTTAAAGCAAGAATTCGTGGTGTACGATAATTCATTTCAAATAAGGTTATGCACGTGTACAATTTGTGCATCTTATGGTAACCGAAACCATACTGCAATCCAAAGCGCGTTCAAATGTGTGCGCATTTGAACTAGTTCATACTGGAAGTCGGAACTTGTTTCCAACAAATACGATAGCAGTCAAACACGACACGATTTTTATGTAAAAATAAATATAAATAATAAGAAATAAAAATTCAAATTAATTTATTATAGCTTCTATTAATCAAATACACATATTACACTACTTTAAAAAAAAATTGAAATTGGCACATTTACAAAAAATGTGCATGCTTGCAATGTGCTAAGCATTGTAAATTGTCATATTAAATTGTCATATTAAATTGCCATATTAAATGGGAGAGGCGGAACGGGATATTTCTTGTAAAACTTGTCGTAATTTGACACCCTTGTCCAAGTAATTTTTTTGGCATGGAACCATTATTGTTCCATGCCATTGTTTCAAGTTATTGTTCAATTTTTTTTTTTGAGCATTTACCACAGTAAAGCAAAATAGTTTTACAACAGAAAAATAAAAGCACGCCCGGTGACATTAAAATCGACTTTATTAAAAATAATTTCCAGGTGATTGGATATCACCTATTATATTTAATAAATACTTATCTGGAAGGACAATTCCGGAAAAAGTGTAAATATTCCACGGTCATTCCGATACCAAAGATTGCAGGAAACTATGAAGGTAGAAGAATATCGTCCCATTAATTTAATACCTACCATTGACAAAATTATAGTAGCAGTAAAAACCCAAATTGAAGAGTACTTCAAAAACTTTAATTTACTTATGGAGCGCCAATCAATATTTAGACATAATCATTCGTGTAATATAGTTGTACAAAGTGTAGTGGCTGACTGGAGATGTTTTTAGATAAAGCGGAAAACATCTGCTCTGTGTCCATAGACGTAAAATGAGCTTTCGGGCTAGTCGATAGAAAGATACTACTAGATAAAATAGAATGCTACGGAATTACGCAAATTTCCTTGTTTTTTTAAATTATCTAAAAGAAAAGTTCCAGGTTACTAAATATGCAACGCGTTATCAAGTAGTATAAAAGTTAAACATGGAGTTCCGCAAGGAAGCGTATTAGGGCCATTTTTGTTCTTAATTGTTAGTAACGACTTTAAGACAAGTTGCGCGAAGAGTTTGTTGACAAATGGTGGATGCGCTATTCGGGTTTTAGTTTTTGTAAAATACCCGATTATATTGTAAAATAATATAATATGTAACAATGAAAAATAAATCAATTTAAGGCATTAATGTCTAATTTTATTGAAACTAATGCCTAAAATGTAATTATTTTATTTACTTGAATATTGGAATTAAAATTTATCCCACGATACTAATACTTATTTTCATGAATATGTTGAATAAAAATAATATTCTTTTTTATTATTTTATGTGTTATGATAACGAAGTATAATTAGATCTACAAATTAATTTTTATTAAGGGATCCATCTCTCTTGAAAACAACTTACCCTATTATTTTATCACGAACATAACGTGACAATACGACGCAGCATTTTACGGCTCAAAAAATGGTTACTTACGGCTCAAACAAAAAAGAATGGTGCTCAGTGTGTCCCGGAAAATAGATCGATAACACAAAAAAAAATGTGCTGATTGCAAAAATTTTATATGTAATCAACATAGTTTAAGAATATGTACTATTTGTTTTCCAATATTTAAACCATTTTCCATGTATAATACTTATGTTATTTTTGGCAAATTACCGTCTTATAAAAAAATAGATATTTTACCAGATATGCATCCTAGGGTTAAAGAAATATCTAGAAAAAATATTTAGTAATTATTCCTATCGATTTTTCATTAAATAATTCAGATAGTGTAATTTTAATAAACCTACTTCAAAGACCAGACTTTATATAAATTTGAACGAAGCAAAAGTTCAGTAACCATGTTCCTGGGTGCTATTTTACTCCTGTTATACCGACACATTCCTGATAGAAAGTTTTCTCGTTTTCTGTTTATCACGTTCACCTTGTTTTCCCTGCAGCGTGAGCATGTTTCCTAATCGGGAAATACACGCCAACTGCAAATCGTTGCTAAGCAGTTTGCGTTTTATGTCTTGCTTTGTTTTCTGTTCTTTTTCTGAAAACTGTGTTAATTTTCTATGGCAGATAGATACATAGTAATTATTTATTGTCAGTTTGAATTATTAAAGCAATTCGATCACTTTGACTGGACAAAAATACAAAAAAATAACATTCTAACTACGATTACTAAGAAATAAAATGCTGCATATGCTATATCAGAGCTAGACTACGGTTTACGGATCCCATTCAAAACCTAAAAGTCATACCTTATTTGAAAGCATTTAATGTACTGAGTACAGTGGTCTATATCAAAATTTACACCCTAGGAGCTATTGCCCGTCAAAATGTCTCAGAACGCCTAACAGAAATCAGGTATAAAATGCTATAAACACGACAACATTGACTAATGACTGATACTAACATTAACTGATACCATAACTGTAATGTATATACCTTTATTATGAAATATTATACTATAATATGTAATGTTTTTCATGCTTTATTTAATAAATAAATGTAACTGTCAAATAAGTTGTAAATGTTGTTATGACGACCTCTTCTATTAATTACTAAGGTTATTTGATCGAAGAGTTATTAGCACGGTGATATCGTGTGATTAAATTATCACGATGCTAATTTAGAATTTTTATACCAGAGCTTTGTCTAGATATACATTCACCTTTTCATAGTTTACCTATAATTGAGTCTATATATATTTCTTTACTGTTTTTTCGAAATGTTCCACAAAGACCGGATGAATTTGCTTTTAGATACTTTTGAAAATGAATACTGGTGTAAAAATTGTCTGTTATATCGACCTTCGCCAAACAGATCTTAAGCTAAATTTACTACTACTGATCCATGTTAATTTAGAGTCTAGACTAGAAACATAAAGATCTTGACCACAATAAATAGAGAATGAATACACAAATCCTTTTTGTGTGCAGAGTTTATTAAAATATACTCATTGCCGCATTTGTATCTTTGGCGCCCTTAGGCAATATATATTAACGCGCCCCATAATTCGTAATAAAAATTAAAA
>WYDF02101928.1:0-10601 GCA_009867245.2 Adranes taylori
ATGCATCATAGAATTAGTTTATACCCGATATAGATTGTTATTAAACGAAAATATTTTTAAGTAGATACTTTAAGGCGTAAACAACTTGAATGATGACGATTAGATGAGTTAGTCCAATTTCAAATACTTGTTGATGACATGTGTATACAAATAGCTTAAAGCTATTTTAGCTTTTAAATATAAAAAGCTTTTAAACTATTTATGTACACATGTCATCTACAGATATTTGAAGTAGGACTAACTCATCTATTCATCATTATTCAAGTTGTTTACGTCTTAAAGTAACTCTATTTAAAATATTTTCATTTATGTATATAGTTGTTTATATATTATATACTCAAATATTTTGCTGGAATAATAGCGCTTGGTCCTTAAGTAGTGAGAATAAGGGTATAGAGTTGCAATAGTTTCTGCGCAACTAACGAGAGGGCGCCACATTCGCAAGATAGCGGCGGAAAATGTAGAATTCAATATGCCGGTAATATCGTGACCCAACGTCAGTCCCTGGTCAGTACTTGCACGGAGCATGGGAGGATGCGAGTTGTACCAATCGGTTGTAAAATATACCGAACGAAGTATAAATATAATACAGTAATTTCATTTCTACGTATATAATATCTAAATAAACAGAATTTGAATCAGCCGGTATATTCAAAACACAAGTAAATTTGAAGAACATAGAACGTAATACTTGCCAAATAACCTTACATCTACAACGGACCAGTTATCTTTACAAAAATAAGAATAAGTAGGTGAAGAGAAACCGCATAAGCATCGGTCAAAAATAAGGTTACAAGAACATTTATATAGGTACTAAATTATTTTAAAGCAGAAACAATTTAATTTTTTATGTACATATTATGTAAAAATGATGAAGTCAATCTTGAATTTATATGTTCTTACTGTTAGTGACATTGTAATTTAATGACACAAGTTCATTAAATGATAGGGTAAAAGCATTTTATATAAATTGATATTTCGAAAGCAATTGAAACTATAAGTAATTATTAAATACATGCATACATGCTGAAGAATATAATTACAACGAAAAATGTAGTATCGTTGACGACTGCCAAATTACAATGCAATTCATTCTACAACGAACGATACAAGAATATGTATGTAAAGAGAGATTGACATTAAATTTCTTATGATACTTTGAATTTAATTAAATACATATGTTTTATGTGTAGATCTGATGTAATATATTTCAAGTTATATATTTCATTAAATCTAGTCTGTAAATTTTATAACATTTTAGTAGGCCTAATTAAAATTAAGAAGAAGTAGACAGAACATAAAAGTGAAATTTGTGAACTAGTAGTGCACCTTGAATATAAACTATAATAAAGAATGAGAAGAAGTAGTTTTATCCTTGATTAAAAGCTAGTTTATATGGAAATCGCTCAAAGTTGGGGTACATCAAACAACTATATAACATGTTATGTATACTCGCGAAATACATTTGGTAATGTGTAATTTCAGAAGTGTAACCGCGAAATCATTTTTTAATAAGTTGCAACTTAGAAAAAAGTTAGTAATAATCGCTCGTCGTGTACTAGAATAAGTAAGGTAAGAATTTTATTTATTATTCGAATAAATGTATGCTCATATTAAATTTTTGATAATAAGTTACAAAGCCATCATTATTTAATTTCATTTTGAATTTTTCAAAATAAGTCACAAAAACATGCTTATTTAAATTCATTTTGAATTTTGATTTCATTTTGAAATTTTGATAATGTTACAAAACCTTGATATTTAATTTCATTTTGAATTTTTGATAATACATAATAAAAACCTTTATTCTTTTTTAATGCACTTTAAATAAACAACTTTTTAGTTAAATTGAACTTAATTTGAATGGCATGTAATTACATACAATCACTGAAATCTAAAACGTATATAATACATAGAATTTAAAATCTAAATATAAATTAATTATGTATTCTTTACAATACTTTAACATTTTTAACGTAAATTTATCTATTATTTTTTTACTGTCATCAGAGGTTTCTCCATTACAATAAAGACAGGATCCAATAGAACGCGTTGAATTCTCATACTAGAACGGTGTCTGTCCGTAGCTAGAGTTAACCAGTCTTTCCCCGATCGTTGATACTCTACTGTTTTCCCGTTCATGTTAATAGGAAATGTTTGTATCGTAGCACAAAAGATACACATTTTTGGAGATCTACACGTTCCATATGTTGGAATCTTTCTTGTGTATTCTTCTCCAAAATTAGGCAGTTCCGGGTTTAAAAAAAAATCACTCGGAATTTTTCAACACTCCAAACAGTCTTTTCGTTGCGGGGCTATTCCATCGATATGGTCAGTAGATGAATATGTTAGATAGGTTATAATGTTTGAAGCGGGGTAGGTTTTCAATGAAACTTACATCAGTCCTGAGTGTAGATGGCAATTGTCATTAAGCGTTATAAGGCCATCAGAATATCGAAACCCATGATACTGATTTTCTAAGTATACCGTTGTCGTTTGAAATTTCTTGAGAGTGTACTCCAATGTTCTTTTGGTTTAATTAAATAATGTCTTATAGCATACTGCGTGTCAATTCTTTTGGAGTAAACTCTGGATCTGAAAATCCTTGTATACCTAGGACTACATACCGGGTGTATAGGAAGCCAGAGCATCGGATAAAATGAGACAAAACACTACTGTTTCTTGTTTAAAAACTTCATCTGCTTCAACTTCCACCTTTAGATCGATTATGGAAGATTTCAATTTTTCATTTATTTACATTCGGCTTAGTAAAGTATGATTTTTGAAATTTCTTCTACATTTCATAAACTGTCGTATAATTTTTATTTCTCTTCCGAATATTCATATCTTTATAAGAATAACTTTCAGAATTCAAAATAAATCTTTATATTTCTTATATTGCAATGATAAAATATTGTTGCATTTCTTTCGGCGCGATCTCTCCTTTTTTCCTGAGAGCCCAATATCACATATCTAGGTCTCTCGAATCCTGTAGAACTTTTAACGGTCCAAATATCTTTGGTCGTTAAACGTAATGCTGGAATTTCAAAAAGTTGGAATTGGCAATGAGGAAACATTATTGATGGATCGTTTTGAATGGATTCTAAAAGTTTGAGGTGTGTTTCTTGTTTTAGTTCAATGTGAGCTCCATTCAACTCGCTTCAATTCAAACCTGCAGTCTTTTTGGTATCGCTGTGATACAAGTTCAAATATGTTCTACTTCGAATTAAAATTAATTCTTGCCGTGCATATACAATAGTTTTTCTATTGTATATGCGAGGACACCACCCAGAACTTTCCAGGGCTCATGATTGCAACTTATCATAGCTACAGTAGCCTTTCATTGTAATTGTTATACCAGGATTCTTTTCAGAGTCGATTATTCGTCCATTAATTAGATATCTTATCTCTTCAAGCAAAAAGGCAAAAGCATTGTTTGTTAATTGTATCATCGCAGGAGGTCCAGCTACTGGGTGCGTCATATAAATATGCTCTAGATATAATATGCTTTCATGAGGTAAGGTGTAGAGATCTTGATTCTAGATCTGAATTTGCATTTCATCGTTAAAATTATAATTTGACGTCCGAGGTTGGTATGAATGAATTTCTTGTTTTATTTGTTCATCATTAAACCGCAATCCTTGGAATATGTTTAAACTTTGGTTTGCCATGCTGGAGTACTTTGTAACAAAGTTTTTTAAAAACTCTCCGGGAGTCACTTGTTAAAGTTACAGACAGCTTTGTTTTGGTGTTGTTGTTGTAATTACTCACTGATTATTGCTATCAAAGCATAATCCCATAAATTAATTAATTCTCTTTAGTTCCAGGTGCACAACAATTTTTTCACCACGAATATTTATTAACTTTCCGTCTTGATCGACTATATGGAGCGTTATATTGCTAATTGTTCGGGTTTTTATTGGTAAATAAATAATGTTTTCAGAATACACAGCTAAGTTATATCCTGCGGGAATGTCAACTATTGACTCAAGAAGCGTGCGAGACAAATTTTCGTTATAGTCCTTATAGTATATTACAGTCAACACGATTACTCCTAACCCTTATTATCTGAACTGGTAAATCCGAAACCTGCAAAACATTAGCTTCTAGAACTTTTGTTCGACAGAAAGCGCGAGTGATTAAAATGGACAGTGAACAGCAAACAGAAACACTAGACAAACTCTACAAACCAATTTCTGAAACTCAGGCAGCAGTAGCATCAACTTGAGCGGTTAAGCAATAATTTATTGCTCCAAAAAAAGAACCGAGTATTTCAAAAGAAGAACTAAAACCAGTACTTCAAGTTAAACAAAAACCAAAACGCTTTTCTACTTCATTTAAACGAAAGCAGGTACGAAATTAACGAAAGCAAAACCGAAACACTCGAGGTTAAGCACAAAAACTCCAGGCGTCGTTCAAAGTGAGAAAGCTAAGATTTCAATTCCTCCAAAAGAAGATGAATTTGAATACAATCTAAATCAAACCAAAGGACTTATTGAAACGTGGCAGTCTGACTTATTACAAATTCACCACCCTGCAAAAATTAATAAAGAACACAAATATATTTTAGTTGTTATTGATACATTTTCCAAATTTCTCTACACTGAACCATTTAACGACAAGTCGGCAAAAAGCGTAACCGATGATTTTCGTCCAATCTTCAAACGAGCGGCATCTCGCATACCAAATCATTTGCAAACTGACAATGGAAAAGAATACTACAATGAAAAGTTCAAACAATTGTTAAAATAATATGGCATCCATCTAAACTCGTTGTACACCACGAAAAAGGCAAGTATGGCCTAAAGGGATTTCCTCCTATTAATTTAGAATAATGCGATGGAAAATTTAGTTTGTATATCAAGTGTAGGTTGTATAGCTTTATCAATTTTTTCCATTAAGTTGACGACGTTTAGTAATGAGGTATACAACGAGTTACATTTCCAAAAGTCTCTGAGACGATTGCAGGTTTTGGTTTTATCGAGTCATTCAAAAACATGCTTAACATCTGCCGATCAGAGCAGGTAAATATCATTTCACATGTTGAGCTACTATGTTTTACAATAGGGTCCTTGCATTGGGATATTGAAATGCCTACAAATAGTTGTTTGCTTTTGCTGGCGGTAATATCAAATGAAGTTGCACCGATAAGTCGGAAATATCTTTCTCAGTGAAATTGTTGTAACAACAAATCAAGCTTTGGACATGAAATTGAATTCGATAGCAATATGTTTCCCGTATAATATTTTGTTGGATTGCAATGAAAGCACTTTTCCGGAATTATGTTCAATTTTGCTATAATCGCGAGGCAGAGGTGTACAACGTTCTCAAACTTAAATTATATCACCGAACTGACTTTTAATTCAAAGACACTAAATGACTTTAGGTTTCCCAGGTACAATAAATGACTTTAGGTTTCCCAGTTTGCTTCTCCTTATATATCCAATTAGATTCTCACAAAATATAAATAGCAAAAACTGATCGTATGAATACATTTTTGAATCTCATCGCATCTCATCGCACTTGCAGGAAAAAACCTCTGCAGAAAAAACCTACGTAGGTTTTCTATACCTAGATATGTTTAGCCGTCTAGATAGCCTTGAACATCACTAAAGCACTATCTGCTATCTGGTTACTATTTTCAACTGGTTAGCTACAATTACCTTTAGTCTTCTTAAATGAGATACTCAATAACCTCTAATCGAGTCTATCTGATCATTTTCAAGTCTATGCGTGCTTTTTCCACAATGTATGTACATATTGTCATTTAAAATGTTGTGGTGCAACCTTGAAATTTCCAATTAGTTTCTTTGTTTAGCGTTTTTAAAACCGGCCATCTTCTTGGTACTTGCTTTTTGCATTACATCCGATCTTTGCGTATTTATTCAACTATCTGCATCTATGTGCTATATATATATATATATATATATATATATATCTAAGATCTAGAATTCACCATTAGCATATTAGCTTTCGCTACTTAAAGTCTAAACTACTTAAAGTCTTTAAGACAAAACTACAAATTATTTTCAACAATGTATAATTGTGTGTGCCGTAGAATGTTTTGTAGAAACTATAATCTCACGAGACACCAGGCAACCAGTGCTCTTTTAAAGGTTCAAAACAATCTGGGGTCCCTTGGGAACATTTGTTGATAAGTGATACATGTATCAGGCCTTCTTCTTCTACAAAGGGGAATACCTTTTAATCATATTACAGCAACACATCACTCGTCCCTTGCCAAACAATACGCTGTGAGGGCTGTAATGTAGATTTTTCGCCGTTTCTGGCTCTCAACGGGCACAAACGAAGTAGACAACATATAGAAACAAATTCAGTTAATTTTCCGGACGGTATTGTTCTTATTCAAACTTCATTTAGACATTAGTCACCTATTGAATTTATGCATCAGATAATAATGTCATAGATATACCGTCCTTTTTGGCATCTAAAAAGGATCAAGTAGTCAGTTTAGTCACGAAATATTCTTCTTCCCTAAAAATTAATATTGAACATTTTGCCTATTATGTAAAGCAATGGACCGATTCGGATGATACTTTATATCTTAAAAGTTTTAATTCGAAATTCCAATTTATTACTGAAACATCAGCTGTGGATGATATTTTCGATAGTCTTTGCGTTATTATTTTTAGAAAATTGGAGGAATGCCAGGAAAGAGAGTCCAAGTGGGAACTACTTTGTATTTCACTTCTAGAAGTGAACATAAATAAGTACTCACCTTTATGAGGGTCCTCTTATTTGAAACTTCCAAACAGTATTAGTGCAAAGAAAGCATATACTGATATGAAGAATAATGGTAATGCCTGTTTTGCATGGTCAGTTTTTGCCTCATTACAACTTGGCACAAACCTTCCCGAATTAACAAGTAGCTACCCGTATCTATAAAACTCAATTAAAATTGGATGGCATTACCTGTCCAATTTCTCTGAAAGACATTACAAAATTTGTA
Source organism: Adranes taylori (assembly GCA_009867245.2). Lineage (NCBI taxonomy): Eukaryota > Metazoa > Arthropoda > Insecta > Coleoptera > Staphylinidae > Adranes > Adranes taylori. The sequence goes on from WYDF02101928.1 coordinate 6,971, forward strand.
CGTTTAAACGATATTTCCATTAACATTTATGGTCCAGAACCCGATAGTAAAGGTGAGCATACAGTTATCGGTCCTCTTCATTTTGCATCCAATAAACGGGATCGACATGTCAACCTACTTCTTAAAGACTGTAATCGGTCACATTATGTCTTAATTAATAACATGTCAAGATTAGTCAGAAATCAGCAAACGCAAAGCAAAAATATTATTCATTTATGCGATGGCTGCTTAACTTTCTGTAGAACAAAAGATCAGTTGATCTACCATATGCCTGATGCCTGCAGTACCCTTTGTACAATCATGCCAATCACATATGTAATTAAAATACGGTTTGGGCTTAAACGACCTTGTAATATATAATCATTTGAGAATTATTCGAAACAATTTAAAGTGCTATTTCTTGTGTATGCTGACTTTGAGGCGTATCAAGCTCCTATTTCGTCCTGTATTCCTTCTTCTTCCCAGTCATATACTCTTGACACACAAACATATTCTATACGGTTTTGCTTAATACATTGTTTCGGATATTGATACTTCCCTTAATAAATTTAGTCCAACGCTTATACGCTGAAAAATTGCGTCCTATTGTCCGGATGTCAGATTTGTCTCCGGCACAGACTATTGAGTTGCGTACTGCTACCAATTGTGACATTTGATCGACACCCTTGAGGGAAAAAGATGTGGCGGTTCATTGCCGTTTAACTGGAAAATTCCGCGGTGCCAACCATCCGTCTTGGAATCTAAATTATCAAGTGGCTTATTCCCATATTTTTTCATAACCTAGCGGGTTATAATCTCCTACTTTTTATTACAAATTTCATTTCTGATGATGATTATGATATAGAGTGTATCGCTCAGACTAAGGAAAAATACATTTCCTTTCGTAAGAGCAGTAACGTGAGCACATACACTAATAAAGATGGTTCAAAATTTTCGATGTGTCTTTTATGAAGCCTATAATCTGGACCCTGCACAGTATTTGACGGCTCCAGGCTTATCTTTTGATGCTATGTTGAAACTTACATACGTAGATGCTTACGTACATACGTCGACATGCTTCATTTCATTAAACATGGTATGTGTGGAGGTAGCAGTCAATGATCTTTGCGCTATGCGTGTGCTAAAAATAAGTACATGGTCTCTCACAACCCCAATCTGCCCAAATACGATCCTACTTAACCAAAAAACTTCTTATCTTATTGGGATGCTAACAACATATGAACTCTTAGTCAATCTCTCCCATCTAGTTCATTTAAATTCCTATCTAATGAAGAAAATTCTTATTTTAACGTAATGAATATATCAGATAATTCCCCCAAACGTTACTTTTTGGAGGTTGATGTTGAATATCCATAAGGGCTGCATGCTGCACACAATGATTTAACTTTTCTCGTCGTAAATCTTGTTCCACCTACTTCAAAATTCAAACAGAATAAATTAGTCCTCAATTTGATGAATAGAGAAAAATATATTATGCATTATCGCACCTTAAAACAAACTGTGGATAATGGTCTTAAAATTACAAAACTTCTCCGCATTTTGGAAATTAATCAATCACCCTGGCTTAAAGACGACATACAACTGAACACGGACTTATGTACTAGAGCCACAAACAACTTTGAGAAAGACTTTTACAAGCTCCTCAAGAAGGGAAGAGAATGGAGAATGTGGATAAAAGAAAGGATATTAAAATCTTGTTACACTTGGATTTCTTGGGAAAACGGCGTGGGGCTCGTAGTCTCATTGCCCAATTAAGTTTTCGAGATTGCACCCAGTTTACGGAAAATCTTGTGGCTACTCATCAAAGTAGCCACAAGATAACCTACAATGAACCTATTTACTTGGTTTCGCCATCCTCGGACTATCCAAACATTTAATGCATGATTTCTATTATCAGTACCTCAAGCCAACGTATGGGGATAAATAAAAACTTTATTATATGGACACCGAGAGTTTTACTATGCATATACAGACAGACAACATTTACGACGACATGAAACAAAGTTTGAACAAATTTGATACCTCGATGAGAGGCAAATATATAAATAACAATGTATATTCAAATCCATCACGCATACCATCTTTACACAGAAACAAAATAAATTGGCTCAATCCCCTAATGACTATAAGAGATATATTTGTGCAGACGGCATCAAAACGTTGGCTTGAGGCCATAAAGACATTCCATCGTTGGATTCACTTGATTAATCCAGATATAGGGCTCAGCTACATAGCTGCACATGTACCATTTACTTTTGTATATAAATCTCTAATTCCCTATATTTTTCAAACTGCTTTTCTTATTTCCCAACATTTTATTATAAATCATCCACGTCGTTTCAGAGATTTCATATGTTAACATTAGCTGCCTGATTAGTTACATTACATATTCCCTGCTTTATTCTCAATATTAAAAATTTTACCGGATTTTAAATGCTGTGGCGAAAACGTATAACATGGTAAACAGTTTGTATCATGTTGTCTCGTACAACAGTTTCATCGCCCTTTTTTCTTTTGTGTACAAGTTGCTAGACAGTACAAAGAAACGTTCTGTGCCTCCTACCTTGTATGATGATATGAACACTACCGAGATCGAGCTGTGGATTGCGGGGTTGGAGAGAAGAAACAGTGGACCCGCCGACAACAACAACTGGAATTGGAAAAAAGAGCATGACAAAGAAGAACTCACCATGGGAGAAACCATCACAGAGGAACGTACTTGATACTGTTCACACTGCAGAGGGTATGTATACATGTTGTCTACTTATTTTATGTTATTTTCTCTTAAAACCTATATATCTTACACATATTTATATTTAAATGTTGTTTTAGGTCTGTTCAACATCTCACAACTCTCAAAACAAACAGCTTTAATGTGCAGTGTGTGACGATGAAATTGACGATGAAGGGAAGAAGAACAAAGTGGTGGTTCGCCACGTGGTCCGAAACAATCACATTAAAACATTGAACGTGTCGCGACTACCATCTCGGACAACTGGTAGAGCTTTTCATCCTCCGAATATAGGTGATGTATGGGTGGAGGACTTCATACGCAACTTTCGAGTCCTCGCTGCGGACAAATCACCCACCCTAACACCATCGTCACAGTGGGAACCGTCAAGACTGGTTCATCAGGGACGATATCCACAATCGGAATTTCCGCCCGTCAACCACGTTTCCGGATCATTTTGATGAGGCCATTGGTTTATTAATGGTTGATCCTCATCCCACAGGTCCCCTTCCATGAAGAATACCACCTCCTCCTCGTCAGTCTTATCCTGCTTTCTGGAATGGTAACCCCCCTCGCTGGTAAATCTACCCGTAAACCCTCCCTCGTCCGTCTGTCTACCCGTCAACCCACCTTCAACCGTGTCCTCTTCTCTTACAAATTTTGGATCTCCCAGACCCGCCTTATCCTCCGGATCAGCCATCGAGGTAGGTCGGGAGAGTTGTCTATCACAGCTCTGGTGGTTTTGTAAATAATATTGTAAACAGTATTTTGGTTTTCTTGTTAGGATAGTTTCGTATTGTTAGGGTTAGCTATCGAGTTAGGGTTAGATAGATAGATAGATAGATAGATAGATAGATAGATAGATAGATAGATAGATAGATAGATAGATAGATAGATAGA
>WYDF02101939.1:0-10600 GCA_009867245.2 Adranes taylori
TTTCATTTATTGTACAATTTTTGGTCACCTGTCTACAACAATTTTATACATTAGATTTTACGGGGCCAATACAACGAAATTCAAAAAAGTAAACTCATTACAGTTGACGGGAATCAATCGTCCATATAAACATATTGATTCTCTATAAAACACAGTGATAACCAGCTATTTCATATTCAGTACTCTACGTGAGAACAGCTTATCTTAGAACAAAGCAATGGACAAAAATATTGAACAACTCGGTAAAACTATCTTCTTTTGACAAGAACTTTATTCAGAAGATTTGTTTCGAAATGTTATCAATAGTATTGCTGGCTGAATGTTTAGAGTATCATCAAATTCAGCTATTCTTCCTGACTTTTAATAAGAACACGATTCACGTACAAAGAATTTCTAATATTTTGGGACTTATTACTGAAATCTATAACCCAAGATCGAAAATTTAATGGTAATTTAAAATGCTATGATCAACATAATATTGTTCGGAGTCACGTTGACAGTTTACAGGGACCGAAAAGCCATTGCTTAGAAGGTAGGAATTTAAATAAATATTAATATCTTAAATCATTGGTTTTATTTATAAGGATCCACTTACTCAAGCGACTGTGTTACAAACGACCTCATTCTCAAGTACTTAAGACTTATATATATAACCCACTCAAATTGAGGGCTCGCATTCTCCAACTATATTTCTTTCTATATAACCCCTTATTGCATAAGAGATCTCGTTACACTTTACTAATATATAACTATTTTCTATATCAATCTGTTAAAAATTAAACATGTGGAATTTTAATAAATGTATAATTGCCTTGATAACCGCAAACATACACACACACACCACACACCCACACCCACACCCACACACATTGTCTGTCTCTATGAGTTTGGATATGTTTTAATTATTAAATGAGCTCTCTAATATTAATTGAATCTATTTCTCTCACTGCTTCACTGTATTTCCCATTGTAATACTAAGTTCCGATCATTAAAATTGAATTTAAACATTGCCGTATTGAAATTTGAATTGAAGATGTACTTTGAATTGAATAGAAACCTCGTTGTCATTGAAAATTTTACATATTCATCTATATAGTAACGTTAATCTTAGAACTTGACTTAACTAAAATCATCTGAAGATATTCATTATACTCTTATGAGATGTGTGCTATTAATTGAATCTATTTTCCTACCACTGGAATCTGTTTTATAACAGCTGGATCCCGTATCTGTGTAAGTTTGGAATTATTTGAATTATTATGTGATCTATCTAATATTAATTAAATCTCTTTACCATTGTAATACTACCTGGCGTAGTATTAATGGTTTAAATAACCATTAATACTACGCTAACTTAATAACTAGTAATATCTAACTTTCTAACTATGTGATACATCATTTAATGTATAGAACATTATTCATGTTTATTGTTTGGAAATATAGTATTCCTAAAAATACATGTATGCTAAGATAATTATAGCGTTATTAACTTGGATAAAAGTTCATCATAATTTTACTAATGACATCAGTAATTAAATATAAGTATTTACCATCAGTGTTGTGCTATGATTGAAATATATATATAGTTTGGAAATTTAGTAATTCTTATAGTATAGTGAACTAATAAAAATTTTACCAAGTAGAAATAATACAAACACATGACTAACACTTATGTTAAATGCTTACCGATGGTAAATACTGGCGATTGATGGTAAATACTTATATTTATTTATTGGTAGCTCCGACCAATAAAGCCATCAACAGCTAAGTTTGATATGTTTCTGACATGAAACCGTTTATTAACAGTAGATAGGTGAAATACACGCTATTGTCGACAATAGACTGAGTAAGGCAGTCACACGTCTGATGAGATGCGAAACATCAAAATAAGCGCTAGTCACGTATTAGTAATATTTCTGCTTTGCAAAATTTGTATAAGTTCACAAGTAGGGTTAATTGTTTATCGAAGTGAACAACGCTATAACTGTCTTAGCGTAAATGTACTATTAGAAATACAAAATTTCCAAACAATATATTTTTTTCAATCATAGTACAACACTGATGGTAAATACTTACATTTAATTACTCATGTTATTAGTAAAATTATGATGAATTTATATGTGTAATAAATATACTTAAAAAACAAACATCTGAAAAATCATTTAGTCATTCTTTATTAAGCTGTTTGTGTGTATAATATAAATAATTCAAGATGAAAATTTGTTTTTACATATTAATAACACAAATGTTATTTGTTGCTTCCATACATCATTTACGTAAGTTTTTTCTACATTATTAGAAAAATTAGAAAATTAGAAAAAAAAATACAAATTTTTAAGGTAAAACTGAAGTATTATTAAGTTTAGTAATATATTGTTTCTTTACTATTTTAGCAAAAGAATTAACAGCATGTATCATAAGCAGATCAGATTTTAATGATTGTTTCAAAAAACAAGCCGCTATTGGGATTGATCTGTTTAAACACGGTAAATTACTTATTTCTACACAAGTGTATGATTATATATATATATATATATATATAGTCTTTGAGGCGTGTTTGCCTACAAGATTAAATATGAATGTGTTTAAAGATCAACAACTCATGTTTGGCCTGGAGCGCCTCTAGTTCGCCTAATCTTTCAACGAACCATATCTTCTTTGCTCTTCGACATGCTCCTGTCACCATTCTGTTCAATTCATTGTATGGACTGCTCTATTTGGTCTTTTGCTACTTCTGTCTTCCATAACTTGCAGAATTTCGTCTGTTATCCATGGTTGTTTCTTGTCAGATAGCGCGAACCCAATATGATTTTCTTGAATATCCGTCAGGGCATTCTTTATCACTGTCCATTTGGTTTCTATTCCAGTTGATCCGGAAACTTTATCCTGGCTTCCTGCTTGCCAGCTATTTGTACTTGTAACTCGGGAGCATGAAGTCTTTGAACATCAATCTGATGGGCCCTGTGTCTGCGACGATTCTGAGCAAAACAACGCATTTGTAATTCCATCACAGCGGTATTGTTGTCATTACCATATCTGCGACAGGATATGGTTTTGCACTTTTCACAAATTTCTTCAGATGAGTTTTGATTAATATGTACTCGATTTGGTTTCTAACTCGATGATCCCCGCGATCAACGGGAGATTTCCATGTGTACTCTCCGGGTATGTAGCTCGCAAAAAGTTCTCATAGTAGCTCGTACTTCAGAAGATATCGTCCAATTCTGGTATACAAAAATATATCTTTTAATACATTCCCTACTATACCTTAATTAAATTCATATGTACAATTTTTATGTATTCTATGTATATCTTTAGGAACATATATATATTGAAACATGACAAAAATTCTTTTGACAAAGTTCTTTACGTACTTCCAATATTAATAAGTCCTTCTTCAAAATGTCTAGTTATGCAAACATTATTGTCTTGCAATCACAATATCACAATTGTATAACAAAAGATGAACCCACCTACGACTTATAGAGAGAAAGTAACAACTCGGAAAGTGGAAAGTGGCTAGGTTGGGATTCATGGAAGAACCGTGGTAGGAAACCGTGTAACAAAAACCGCAGTTCATGTATAATTTTCTTAAGATGAAAAATAAAGTTAATGTAGAGTACTGCGTTAGAAATTGCTTTAATAATAATAATAATTAATAATTATAACTCAGGGCGGTTATGTAGGTCAGCTGATAACTTTTGGGCCACTATAGCATCTAAATTGTGAAATACCGTTGGGTTTGTGGGCAGCTGCACCAATTCCCCCGCCGACAAAATTTCACAGGTTTCTTCCCGGTAAACTTCCCTGAAGAAACTACACACTTAGTTCCAAAGAATACAAAAGAAACAAGTGAAACCAGTTCCTCCGTTGCCTGTAGCTCGAGACGCGGGGTTTCTAACGAGGAAGGAACTGAGTCCAACGCCGGAGCCGAGCGCCTGGAGTGGACCGAGAGGTTGAGTCAGGACTTAATGCGCGCCTATGAGTTGAGCGAACCCGCTAAAAGAGTGTACATAAACGGGATGCATAGTATCTGGCTGGATATGCATCCTGAACACTCAAATATGTCCAAACAACATCTTCGGGACGACGTAGCCTATCTTGAAAGGAAACAATATCAGCTACGGCGGGAAGATAATGATGAAGATGTAAATGATCCAAACAAGATCTGCGCAGAACCAGCCACTGCATATGATGATGCGCACGGATCCATTGAGGATTTAGATGCAAGGCAGCACCATTATTTTTCTAAATTCTTGCCAAAATCAAAAATATGACCACGGTTAAGCGTGTGTTAGAAAAGAGAATCCATCCTAATTCCCACCTAATAATCCAAAATATGCACGAGACCACTTTAGGATTAGTTCTGGAAAGTAAGCGTCATAGTGGCCCAAATTTGCAGAAATTCCTTAATAAGAGGAAGAAGCTGGAGGGACAAATTAAAGGAAAACTACAGGAGATTACAAGACTGCAAAGTATGTTGGATTATGTAACAAGTGGGAGAAAATACACTCCAAAAATTCGAAAGATCATAAAAAAGATCCTGCCTGCACACAACACACTCAATAAAGTTATTTTAGTAACTATTAAACAAAAGCACATTGACCAACTTCGTGTGCATTTGCAAGTCAAAAGGAAATTCTGTCGAAAAATAAAATTTATTACTGACAACTTTACCTTCCGTTACAATCCATCCAAGCTATTTCAGAAACAAGAGAATGGAAATCCAGGAAGCACACCCTCTGCCGAGGAGGCTGAAGCTTTCTGAAGAGACTTCTATAAACACACGATGCCATTTCATGTAGGGACTCCGGCGATGACGTTGTTTTATTCCTTTTGTGAACATTACGGCCAAAAGCAGGATACTTCTGCGTCTATAACATTTGATGAGATACATAGAGCTTTGGAAAGCAAAAAGCAAATTCAAATTTTGCGAAATTTGCTTGGAAAGCAAATTTCGCCGCACCTGGACCAGAGAGTATTACGAATTTTTTGTCGCAAAAGTTTACTTGCATGCACATACATCTGGCCAGAGAATTTACATCGTATCTCAACGGAGAAAAGCCTCTTCCACCGTGGCAGGTAAAGTGCTGACGTATTTATAAAATCATTCGAATTCCAGTCAGTATTGTACAATCATTCGAACTGTAAGCATCTTACAAACAACACACATAGTACTAACCCAACACACATAGTAATAACACAACACACACAACACACATTCACACAGTACACACAAACAACACACACACACACAACACACACATACTCGGCAACACCGGACAGCCCAAACAACGCACGCTACATATTCTACACACACACACATACAACATAGGCACACTACACACACACACACAACATACATACCCATACAAACATACACAAACAACATACCCACATAACACAGGCACACACGCACATTGTCTATGATATGAGTTTAATCTATTTGAAATACTATGTGAGTTATTCAATATTAATTGAATCTATTTCTCTCACTGCATCACTCTATTTCCCATTATAGTAATACGTTCCTATGATAAAAATTGAATAAAAACGTTAAGATTAAGGAAATTTTATTGACGAGGAAGTAACACTTGATCCAAAACGTTGTTGATATTGAAATTTGAACTGAAGCTGTACTATAAGTTACAGTGGGAGAGTATAGTTGAGTTATCAACAGCGCTAGACTTTCGCGTGCACCAAATAATAGGGTTAGACGGGTGAATATAAGAGATTTGAGCTTCTAAATGCGGGGTTGTTCAGTATAGGGCTTAAGATTGTTTCTAGATTGTTTAAATGGGGTCAATTTGGGGATTACTGGTTTTTGGGATTTGAGTAAGGATTTTAAATTGGATTGGACAGAGGGAGATTAAGGGGTTGATAAGGATAAGGTAGTTAAAGTTTATTATGCTGAATATTAGTTAAGAGATATTAAGCAGTTAATACGGGGTTGCAACTCAAATATAGTCTCCAACGGAAGCTAGTAAATTTGAAAAACAAATAAATAAAGAAGGCAATAAGAGGAAATCATAGAGGAAAATTTATGAACTTGAAATAAGTTAAAATATTTGGGACTTTGAAATTAATTTACAAAGCACAACTCAATGCAGAGAATACGTGGGCACAGACTGTATCAACACTCACTCTTTGTGGAGAGTACACGCCAAGGAGAACCAAATTAGTGAAATCCATGGTGAATTCCAGAACAGAACATTCAAATTCGTTAATAATTGATAAATTATTGATGTCGTATCGAATTCCAACTGGAATGGTCCATGAACTATACTTCAAAATTGCCGCACTAGCATGAGCATTTTGAGGTCGACAGAAATCAATCAGTAAGGAGTAATTTTCCAGCTGTACCCTTTCAAGCTGCTCGATTGATAACCAGATCAATGTTCCTACATTACCACAATGAGTTCAAAATCACCAAGCGCTTTACAAAGGGCTAAATAGTTTGTTGTGAAGGCTTCTAATATTAACATGATAAATACTTAGTTTACATAAGTTTACTTAAATATTTTTAGTAACTAAATTAACCTTTCCTTAGGCGCGCAGTGTAATGGCACTATGTATTGGCGCGAGCTATCTCCTGGATACATAGTCATATAATCTGTTTTTGACAATGTATAATCTGAACTTATTATTATCAATGCAGTAAAACTCAATGATATACATATCGAACTAATAAATGTATTGAGATATATCATTATTAGCTACATCGAAACAATGTTGACAAATCATTTTAGTGTGTTTCCTTAAACACAAGGTAATCCCAAATTTTTCACACCAATAAACGCTTAGGGAAGTTTTGTTTGTTTCTTAACAGGGATGAAATCTTTTCTTCTTTGTTCCAATCTCTAATGTTTCAACTTCCGGTTGTGTTTCAGTACCTAGTTTACACTTTTATACCATATTTTTTATTTCGGTTGGAAGACTTGTTAGCTCTGATCTTCTTTTTAGCTGGTCTTTCACTGAATCTAAAGATAAGGCGGTTTTCACTTTGGAGAATAAGAGAAAAGAGTTTCGTGATAACTAAATCCAAACATGTTGCTATAACATAAGCGCTTTTTGAAGAAACAAATTCTGTGGAAATTCTATTTTTTGGTACGGTACCAACATATGAGACTTTTTATTTCTAAATCGTGAAGTAATTTTAAACTTGTGAACCAATTATCTGCAGTAATGTTTCTGATACATCAAAAATTGGTTCTGAAAGCCTCATCATAACTAAATCTGCAGAATTGGATTGTCTAAAATTTCCTTCAGGCTGTTATCCACAGTATATTTCCATTTTGGCAGTATAAAGTAATCTTGCATTGGTCATACAAAAGATTTTTATGCCATATTTACACGGCTTAGATGGAATATGCACATCTACATCGAAATACTGACAGGCAACGTTTCATCAATAGTCACATTTTAGCCATGAGAGTAATGTTTTTCGCAATTATCGACAAAACTTTGGAATTACCGACAAACAACACTGTTTTTTGCAATTATTACCATGCAATTATCGCCATAACGTATATGGCTCTCCTATTGCTGCTAATTCGTCGTGCTCACGTCGAGCTGCTCTGGTTCGCATATCGTCAAATCTGAGACATCTAAGTAAAAATAGAAATCGCTTTTCCGACATGGCCTTTCGAAAAATGTTGAATCCTAAACCATGGGTACCGTAAAAATCTGATAAACATTAATGCCCCTCGAAATATGTTTGCTAAATTCAGTAATCCCCAACAGGTTCTCATTAAGTTTTCATCTGTAGTACAACAATTTCTTTCTCGTTGAGTTAATTCTTTTATATATTTATTTGTGTTTTGGACTAATAATACCAACAGGTCGTCAGTAAAAACTATTCCAAACATTCTAATTCCGGTTTAGCATTTTTAGCAATTTGTCTAATCACACCAAGCAATTTTATCATAGTATACTGAGGATGCATTTTTGTCGATGCCAAAGGTATTTTGCTCCACTGTATTCTTCCATGACCTGAAATAATATTTATTGAAAAATATAAATACATAACGACAATAAATAAAAATAAAATTTTAAAACTACATAAGAAATATATTATGTAATATCAAGCATGGTACTTACCAACAAAATATGAGTTCATTGGTTGCTCCGCCATATTTCCTTGCTCCTCGCTAATATCATGGTCACTGTCAGATTCTATTGATCTCGTTTCTACTTGAACAGATAATAGTGACTCATCAGAATTGTCTAAGTCGTCTATAGTCTCCATTTTGGTATTACAGTCAGCATCGTCATAAATAATACGAATAGTTTCTTCAACATCATCTAATTTAGAAAAATCAAGATATTTGTTTTTGCTCATCGCAACAATAAAATAATACACTAAGATTTAACACAACAATTTTAGAATAATAAGAGTAGTACAACCTACATGCCCAAACAATTTAGAATAACTGAAAGCAGCATGCCTAGGTTACGTTAACATACGCGGTACAGGTGAAAAAATGGCTATCGGAGCCAACATAAGTAGGCGAGTTGCATCCGTTAGATATGGTGCATTTAGATTTGAACACACACGCAGTGAGCATACGCGCACGGCATTCGTTTGCGCGCTAGATAATCGTTTAAATTGAATCTAAGTTTCTGACTGATCCAGTTGTTTCACAATTACGGGAAGGTATAACTATCGACGAAGAAATACCGACACCTGCGTTAATTTTACTGTATAATTTAATATGAAAAGATGAAATTCTAAGACGTAGGCGTCATTGATTTTTTGTGAAAGGGAAAATATTTCATTCAATTATCTCGTGTCAGAGAACACCTGACCGATTCAAAAGTTTTACAAGAATGACTAGAACGGATTTTGAATACTTGCTTTCAGGTTGATAACTCCTAAAATTATCAAAAGTGATACCAATTTTAGAAAAGTCAAATATCACCACGAGAACATGTAGTTTCTTGACTGTACTCTTTGCGTTTTTTGACAAGTGGTGAGTCTTCCTTGCGTCAGATTTGTCTATCACATTCCATACACATAGGTAATACGTATATGGTATTAAATACGAGCGGTCATAGGCCATGTTTATGTCTGAACCGTAGGGAAATACGGCGAGAGAGTGAGGCACCATCGGTCGTAGACCGCGGTAAGCGGACAGCCAAACCAACTGTCCGCCCCGTAGGCAAACATGGGGACCTTGGGATTCATGGGTAGATGATTTATAGATTACACTAATTTTGCTTAGTAAGTCCCGCTCCCTATTTCCTTTCCGTTCGGGTTAATAAGTTATTCGTAAAAACTTTTACTAAAAACCTAAACTGAAACAACAAATCATACGACGAACGTACACCCGGCGATGGTACGCTGTCAGCTATATCTGATTCAAACTAATCGCATTCGCGCACCAATTAATTCCTGTGAGCATACACCCGAGACCAAAACCTTGGATCGAAAATTGGATTGCATTTGAATCTATTCGCGCATAGTGACTCACAATGCAAGCATTCGCGCATATCCGTTTACATTTGAGCATTCGAGGTGGACCAGTGCGTGCATGCTCAAATCTAAACACAATAGCTCAGCATAGCAAATAGCTCTCAGCTGTCTCTAGAAAACAACTTAAAAAAAAATTTGGTTGGTTGGATCAATAAAAAATTTGAATGTCTGATTTCAGCACAATGAACGCATGCTTATAGGGTAGCATGTTTTTAAATCTATTAGCCCAAAGATATCTGGTTGTATAGAAATACGTATATATATTTCGTTATTTCTTCTAAAGCACAAGTCCGATTTAATTGTAATTAACTTAACACATACAAAAAAGTTTTGCGCATTGAAAGAACTAGATCTCCAAATAAAAACTATTCGGAATTTTTAATATTTCTACAAGTTCCATATATACGTTAAGATTTCAACGTGTTGTTGCTTATATTTCGGAAACTATTCAAACAATAAGACCTAAACGAGCTTTGTTTTATACAGGTAATGCGGAATTTGATGTAGATGATTTAATGCCATTAAGAGTGGAAAAAGTACATTTTGAAGCAGGGAGTTTAATACTGGATATAACTGATTTACTGGTTTATGGATTTGAGACAGCCGAGCCAATAAGTCTCATGTGAGTATTCTTACTTAAAAGTGGAGAAGGAACTATGTTATATAATTTCAGTTGTAGAATATCATCCTGTTCAACATTTTTTTGCAGTCTTGAATATTTTGCTGTTCTTTTATTTTTTATTAGTATAAAATGCATTTATATATTATCACAAAATTTTATGCACAACGTAATAATCCAATAAAACATTTTGACAGATATAATAAGATTGATTATATTGCGGTTGAGATATATGTGCCAAAAGTTGTCGTTAGTGCAAAAGTAAGGGTTACTGGAAACTTAGTTGTAATTCCTATTGATGGAACTGGAAATATACATGCCGTAATAGGTGAGTTGTAACAAAGCATATTTACAGAAAATGTGTTATTTACTACTTGCAATTTGATATCAATTTGAATTTTTCATTAATAGAACATGTGTATATGAATATTTCGTTACCATTTAAACTGGAAACAATAAATGGCTATGAATATGCAAAAATCTTGAATGACGTTGTAGATGTTTCT
>WYDF02101950.1:0-10600 GCA_009867245.2 Adranes taylori
AGTATTTTATACTTCTAATTCGCCTTATACGTCTAATTAAAAGGAATCCAAATTCAACCTATCTCACACTCTCATCCAATCATAAAGTCCTCACATCCATTAACACATTATCTATAACTGATCCACTGCCGTATCGTCGGTAGCAGTCCTTCCCTCTTCCTCCATCCATTCGAAAAATCTAAATCCTCCTAAATTTATTACATTATGTTCCCCTCCTTCCACAAAACTTTCTTTTACTCAATATCCTTACTCCTCCACAAAAAAAAAATCTTCACATTCTCCTTCCCGCTTCACCTATTTGTTTCTCCTTTTTTCTATACCCAATTCCTTCCACCCAGACACTTCACTGAATCTGCCCATTTTTTATTCTCTTTTGTAACATCCTTAAATTTTTTCTGTATATTTCCTTGCTGTCACTAACATATCGTTTTCTATATATTTGATTTCCTTTCAGTTTGTCTTTTCTTTTCGTTCTTATTTTCCCAAAGGATTCTCCCAGGATCTAAATTTTACCAAAGAAGGTCTTCTATCTCCTTTTTATTTGGAACACTTCCTTGTCGATAGTATTCCTCCAGTATTTCAACTCCACAGTCCTAAATACATTTAAATTCTAATTTGCACCTATATCATCCTTCATCCCATAAATTATACGATTTAGTTTCCTATCTGTTCTTCATATTCTGATTTTTTAAATCCTTAATACGCCGCTCGAGTTGAAGATGAAATTAAGATGAAGTATTCCGAGAAAACACATATCAGATTAAAGATACTCTACTGTATTGTTAAAGAATTTATATTATTAATATACGGAGAAAAATAATATTTTATGTAAATACATTGAAAATAGATACCTTAGAGCCATCATCATCGTTGCATAAACGTATCAACGCTTCGCCTGTCTTATTCAATTTATCGACTAATGGTTTGTGTTCACTTATCGATTGGAGGAACATTTCGTTACGATCCTGTTGCTGAGCAATAAGATCCGGCCTCAACGCCGGCATGGAAAGCATCGATACTTGTTCCTCCATATCCGATAACCAGTTGGAGAGTACAGAATGCGTGTCGTGGAAGTGTTCGGCTAATGGTAGAGCTTGCTCGAGAATACCTAAACGATCGTTGCTTAAATTTGATACAATATCCATGATTTCGCGCAAATCTTCCATTTTCTCTCTTATAATCGACATGTCTTCACTTGGAGGTGATTCACGTAGAACCTAAATGAAAAAAATTAAAATGACAATTACCCTGAAGTATAGTGAGTTTGCTCATATTAAAGTAAATCAAAACTTGTTATTTCATTTTCATTTTAAATTCGTTTGTAAGCGAGAGTTAACTAGTTTTCAGCTCATAAAATAAATCCAACATGCAATGTTTTATAGAGCTTTCAAGTTGCACATGCAATTTTTTTGGACATTTTTGTGCAATTGGATACGAAAGCCTTCGGTAAAATTATAGAAAATCCATCAGAAACAAATTTTATTCACATCTAAATTAACACACAAAATTGAATGTATTACAGTCTTCTACATGCCTATTAATGCATGTATCTCATAATGTCTCACATGCTGAGAATCCTCTTCACAATAACCCCGTACAGCATCGGCATTTTTTTTTAAACGACACAAGATTTCTCAACCCAATCTGGGAAGGTCAACCTTCACAAAATTTATTACTGATGGAAGCACGCAGCACAACAATATTCTACAAACTAGTTATTAAAAATCTCTTCTAATGCCAATAATCGATTGTAATTTTGGCAAAATAAAAACTGGACAAAATTTTGACAATATTTTCATAAAATTTGGAAACAATTTGAACCTAATGTGGAAATGTTTTAAATAAAACTTGCTCGTAAATTGGGCAGAATGTGGACAAAATTTAGATAGAGTTTCGACTAAATTTAAATAAAAAATTAGACAGAATTTGAACTAAATTTGAATAGCTCCGACAACATTTGAACAAAACATAAACACATTTGGACACAACATTTAAATAAAATGTGGACATTGTCAAGTTGTTTCAGAGTTACTGATAATTTGGGTAAATGTGCATTAATTTTGAACAAAAATTGGACAAAATTTTGAGAATATTTTCATAAAATTTGAAAAGACTTAACTGGTACAAATTCGGAATAAAATTTGCTCGTAATTTGAGTAAACTATGGATAAAATTACAGCGAAATTTAGATAAAGCTTGCACTACACTTACAGAAGATTTGGAGAAAATATCGATGCCATTTGAACAAAATTAAAATACAATTTGGTCAGAATTTTTGAGACAATTTGGACAACAATTAAACAAAATGCAGACATTTCAACCGGTCAAGTTGTTTGAGCGTCACTGAGGGCTTCATTAGTTTGTTGCCTGTCGTTCAATACTAAAACTGGAACTAAGCGATTTGAGAAACCATTGTTACGTCTTCAGTAAAATAAAAAAAAAATCATCCGATCAAAACCTTTATCTAAAATTTCCTAAATATATTAACCTTATTTAAATAATTAAGAGCAGTTTTAGACACTCCTCTTAATCTGGATAAAATTGTGAATTTTATTTTTATTCTGTTTATTTTATACATGAAATGCTCATACAGGAGATTTCAGGGTTGGGTTACAATTCGCTATTCTTATTAAAAATAAGAATAATTTATTCCAACTAAGTTACAAAGTTATATTGTTTACAATTAATTATTTACATAAAAGTAGCACAAAATTGATAAGATATTAGATTACAAATTTGCGTACACAATCGTTCACTGTAATGAATGTAATTAAAGCGAAAATAATTTAAGTTTAAACTAACAAAAGTCTTCAAGTCATTCTCCTTTGGAATCCATTTTTTTGAATCAAATTCAGCAAACTTTTGATGCTGGTGTGATGGTCCCTTTTTTGTCATAAATACATAAATATTATTAAATGGTAAACGCAATAACAAATGATAATTATTGTTGCAAAAATATTTATAATATGTAGATATGACTAGACCTCGCGAATTTTACTTAACAGATAATAGTAGTGAATTTAAGTATGATTCAAAATGTTTGTTAGGATGATCCAATTCTTCCATTACAAATCAAAGCAAATAAAAAGAGTGACGAATTACATATGGTTGCAAGTATTTTTATTTTGCATGTTTCTTCACCTATGAGGACGGTTCTTGAGTGAAACTTCTTATATTTAAATAAATGAACGTTGGTTGGATACTACATAGATAAAAGTAGAATAGAGCATTGTGCAGATGTAGAATTTTATCGATGCGCTGTTATGGTAGTATTTTTGTAGATATTGTGCGCAGGGGTAGAAATGGATTGAAGCGTTGTAATAAGGACATTCGATGGCGGTGTGAATTGGACCTCGAGTCACTGCCGTCGTCGTTCCAGAATGCCCTTTGCTCTTGCTGGTCATCTTCTTCTTCTTTTGTGACGGTTTCCATGTATCTGCCTCGATATGAAGGACAATGGGAAAATGATAAGAATAATAATGTGAGAATACGAGTAGAAGAAAAATGATAAGTATGTGGGAATCGAAAGATTCAGCAGAAGATGAGTTGTCTGATACCATTTATGTCTGAGGGCCATTTATAGGAATCTCTGTATTCTGATGTGAACACGACTTTTTTGTTTACTTTTTTATGTAGAATAAATATACCTAATTTACCAATTATAACAATAGATGAGTAGTTACTACTGACAATATATAACAACCGATGGGCATATTTTAGTTTGAAAATTATGGTCATTTAAACTAGAAATTGAGAATTGTAAGCTTGTTTCAATAATTCATTAACATAAATATGCACGACATAGTGAAGTAAAATAGCTTGTTAATTAGATAAAGTAAGAATTTAGTTTTATCTGTATGTATTTTGTGAATATTTTATTTAGTTTATTGTGCAAACCGTTTGAAAATGTGTAAACATTGAGCAAATTTTCATTTTAGGGGTTAGAATTCGATTAAAGTTGCAACGTTATCTGTAAGATTATTTCTTATTTAAATGTTGCTATATTTCAATAGATGTCGTATTTCTCCGTACTATGTTGCAATTTTCTTAATATGCATATATTAATTCCTTAAGCAGACCGAGAAAAAAGAACATTAATAGATCTGTCACATTTCTTTTCATGGTTGTGTGCACTTGGCATGTTTAGGTTACATATGTGTGAAAATGTGTTTGCGTGTGATATGTGATTTTATTTTGCAGCAACATACGAGGATTAATATATTAATTTAATTGATTAAAATTTAAATTTAATGAAAATTTACATTTTATAATTTGCTATAATTTTATTTGCTTTTCATGTATGGTGTGTATGCACAAATGAAACAGGAAAAAAACTTGAATTTCAATTTATCAAATTTAAGGCCAAATAATATATAATCTTCCGCATTTATAAGCACAAGTTGGATATTGTTTTACTTTATAGTGAACTAGTTTTCATAAATCAGTATATAAAAATTAGTATAAGTGATAGATACATAAGTGAAGAATTATAGTGATAGATACTAATTGTATATGATCATTTTTCCTCTTGAAAGATCAACGAAATTATCGAATAGTTTTGCATCCTAATTACAGTACACCGCAAGCTCTAGTCATCGGAAGTTACTGCAGAGTGTCGAAAAATTCAGTTTGTTTTGAACTACAGTTTCAAATAACCGTTGTTAAGCTTGTTTTACATTTGTCAATTTTTTTCAAGTTTTAAGTAGTTACTTAGCCAAGTATTTACAAATCACTGTTTTACATTTATCACTTTTTATAAGAATTTTAGTAGAATAACTTGATGGCCTTCAAAATAGAACATGTTCTATTTTCCTTCACTTTTTTAGTGAATTTTAGGAATATTTCAGAGTATTTGTTTATTACCAACGTAATATTATACGATTTCAGATCATATGCCAACTTTTAGCTTAAATCAGTATCGTTTCTATAAGGATTCTATAATATATTATTTACGATACAACTTTATACGAGTGGTTAATATCTATACTAATTTTTAATTATCAAACGTAACTTCAAAATGATTATTATATTACGTTGTCTGAAATGTTTATAGACTGACACGTCACAGTTGTAGCATATACACCAAGACCTCACTTTGCGTCGTTTCACTTTGCGTCGTTACTCAATTACCACTAATATTCGTTCTGCATAGCGGTATTTTCGTAGTTCCCGTTCTGCGTCGCGGTATTTTCGAAGTTGCGTTATTTTTTTTCCCAGGAATTTTTCTAACCAATAAATTAATTTTCCATGGTTTTTGCTATTTATTAAATGAAATTCATATTTTAATTGTTTTTGGGTTTTTTAAAGTGGCAGACACTAGTAAAACATTTTTTATATACATTTGAATATTTAAAATTTTTGAACCATGAGTAGAAAAAGCAGTGTTCTTCCGATATGAAATTGGACATTTTACGAAGATTTGATAATGGAGAGAAGGCGGTTGGAATGGCGAAAGCTCTTAATCTGGCTGCAAGAACTGTAAGAACTATTCAAGCTAGAGATAGAAATAAAATAAAAGAGGCCGCAAAATCTGTAACAGCATTAGATGCTAAGACGATGACGCGTACAACCAGTGGTGTTATGATAAAAACTGAGTCCTTGCTTTCTATTTGAATTGAAAATCAGGTTTCACAGAAAATACCTATAACCAAAATGGTTATTCAGGCAAAAGCAAAGAGCTTATATGATGATATTAAAAGTAAATCTACTACTACCGACAATGAAGAACATTTTTCAGCTAGCCAGGTTGGTTTGAGAGATTCAAAACTCGCTCAAATCTACATAGCATTGCTCTGAAAGCTGAAGCTGCTAGTGTTGATACAATCACAGCAGATCGTTTAAAATTAGAATTAAAACATTAATTCAAGTCTTTAATGTTTACGAAACGGGCTTGTTTTGGAAACGTCTACCAAAGAGAACTTTCATATCCAAAACTGAAAAACCTACACCAGGATTTAAAGTTAGTAAAGATAGATTGACTCTTCTTCTAGGTGGTAATGCCAATGGTGATTTTAAGTTTAAACCGTTTTGATTTACCAAGCAAAAAATCCTAGAGCTATGAAGGGCTATTCAATGGATCGACTTTTTGTCCACTAGCGATCAAATAAAAAAGTGTGGATGACGGAATTATTATTTATAGACTGGGTTTCTATTTGTGCTATTCCTGAAATAAAAGCGTATTGCACTAAAGAAAATTTAGACTTCAAGGGTTTAGTTGTGGTAGATAATGCTCCTGATCATCCAGTATATGTTGATGATTTGTTAGAAAATGCCAAATTTGTATTTTTTCCGACGAACACCACATCACTCATACATCCTATGAATCAGGGAGTAATATCAAATGTGAAAAATTATTATTTACGACGAACATTTAAGCTGCTTTTAAGTGAAACTAATGGACCAGATAAGCCTATAATGTAAGACTTTTGGAAAAAAATTAACATCATGAAGGCAATAGAAATTATTTCAAATTCGTCGGTTGAGGTTAAATCATCTTGCCTGAACGGTGTTTGGCGCAAATTGTGGCCAGAATGTGTTCGCAAGAAAAAAGATGATTATTCAGTTTAAGAAATTGATGATGCGCCTGCTGTTTGTCAAGAAATAGCTAAGTTAGCTATATAGAGAAATTTTGAAGGAAAGGTTGAGATTGACATAGACGAATTGTTAACCGCACATAACTATGAAATGTCTAACGAGGAATTAATTCAACTAGATATTCAATGTGCTAACGAAGAAGACAGCCCGATAGAAATATTTGAGGAACGAAACTTCACATCACAGCAGCTTTCTAAAGCCATGAGTTTGATTGGTGAAGCTATGGAGATTTTTCAAAACATGATCCCGACAACAAAAGAAGTGTAAAAGTATCACGGGCGGTAGCGACCCACATTAATTGCTACAAACAAATTTATCTTGACATGAAAAAAAGCTGTTCAGCAGGCTTTGGACAAATGTTTCCTCAAAGAAGTAACAATTGAATCATCTACCGAGTCCGATTAGTATTTTATGTAAAAACTATTTATTTTTTTATATTATTTTTTCTTCTTTTAATTGAAATTCCATTCGTGTTTTTTTCTGTCAATTAATAAAGTTAATTTTTGTTATTTAAATATGGTATTTTTTACATTTTCCATTAAAAAGATTTCAATAATCAAATACTTGAAATTGAAGAAAAAATTGACAATTATAAAACTAGCATTACTTTTGCTCAATAATTGATTTCTTTCTATTTGTTTATTTATAGAAATTGTATTTCCGCAAAATAAAATTAATCATGGTTTAAACAGAAATTTTTCTTTTAGTGTTTCAAAGCCAATTGTATTTACATTATGTTTATTTGTTATCCCTGGTATATATACATATGTATCCTTTTTATTTAGCCGCACATCGAGCAAATGATTTAGCTTTGCAAGTTTATCGCGATACTTCGGCCTACTTTAAAAAAATAAACATAACCAAATATAAATGTCTTATTAATCCTTGTCAACACTTTCAAATCCAAAAATAAAAAAAACTAATAAAACACCCTTTCAAATTCATCAAAATTCGTTACATTCCTCCATCTAATGGTATTGCGGCTATTAATCATGTGTTTAGTCTTTTTTCAACTTATTTCCAAGCCCATGACCCTCGCTTCCGTCTGGAGTACCTATAGGTTCTCTCTTAGTGTCTCTGATCTGGTGGCCACCATATCTATGTCATCTGCGAAGGGCTAGGTGTTGACAAGTGTTGAATCCAAGGGGGTGCCCGGGCTACAAAATGCGCTCCCACCCCAAATGTCGAGGGTTTATAGGTGTTTTTATCACAACGGCTTCTTGCGACATCTTGACGCCTCTTCCTACTCCAAAGCTCTCTGTTAGTTTCCTTTTAACTTTCATCTTGCTGCATTTTTCCGATTGCGTCATTCTTATGAGCTTCATCAGTTTGGTCGGTACTGAAAACGCCTGTTGCGTAACTCTGTCTACATGCCCTCTTAGAATTTGGTCGGAAATCGATAACAATTGTAAGCGGAAAGCGGAAGTCGATAACAATTGATGCATTGCGATATTAAATTTGTAACACTTTTCCAACATAATTCTCAATAAGAACATTTGATCTCTAGTTGAACGGTTCGAGCGGAACCCACACTGGTACTCCCCCAATCAGTTTTCAACAAGTTGTTTTAGTTTGCTGCTGGTATTTTAAACAGAATTTTGTATCCTGTGTTGAGCAAAGAAATGCGTCTGTACTTACCACAATTAAGGCTGTCCTGTTTCTGATGTATTACTACAATTATGGCTGTATTACATCTCTAGGCATGGTTTCGTCTCTTCAGATCTTTTTCGGTACCTGTTTCCACTAATCCCTCTCCTTCATATTTAAATAAATAGCGAGTAAAGCATCCCCTCCGGATGCTTTGTGATTGTTCAAGCTTCCTATGGCTTCTCTTACTTCCTCTAGCGCCGTCTCCTCTTCTCTCATACTGTCATCTGTCAGGTCGAACTGTGCATCTGCTGATCCATCATTTAGTAGTTACGAGAAGTATTCTGCTCATCAGCGCAAAACCTCGCGTTCTTCCCCCAACAGCGACCCATCCTTTGCCTTACAGTAAGATGTCCATGTCACGAATCCCTTCTTTATGCCCTTCAGTCTTTGGTACATTTTTCTGACCTCGTTACGATTGCAACATTCGTTTATCCCCTGAATTTTTGTTTTCTCCTGTTCTCTTTTCTTCCCTCTACACACTCGTTTCACATTCCTTCTTGCTTCATTACACATTGCCGATTCCGTCTAGTGTATCTTTACAGTACTTCCTCTCTTGTCCGCCCCCTTTCTTCCAGTGCATCTACATAATCCCAATCAGAGCATGGTTGTGTTCTTCGTGCCCAACTACATCAATTGCTGCCTGCATCATTATGCTCTATATCAGTTGTCAGTGTTCTTCTACCTTTCCAGCCTCTCCGACCTCTCTCACGGTTCTACCTAGTTCTTGCTGGAATTGTTGTCTTTTCTGCAGGTCTCATATTAATGGAGCTATTGTCAGTGTTCTAACCCTTTGACTTCGCCCTCGGTTTGCAACTGCTTTTCGCTGTTTGTTCTTAACAGACATCATGAAATGATTGGAATCAACATCCGCCCTTCTGCATATGTTTACATCTAGCACGTTATTTCCATGTCTTCTATCTATTATTTCATGGTCTATCGGTTGGCCATTGCCATCGGGGGTGGTCCAGGTGGTCTTATGAATTATTGTGTGCTTGAAAAACGTGCTACTGTCATGAAAACGTGCTACTAACGTGCTACTGTCATGCTAACTGCGGGGTGGTCCAGGTGGTCTTATGAATTATTGTGTGCTTGAAAAACGTGCTACTGTCATGCTAACTGCGAATATATGAGTCTCAGGCCTTTCTTATTTGTTTCCGCATGCACACTGCCTCCTCCTGTCGTCGGACTATAATATCGTTAGTTCCCTACTTTAGCGTTCATATCTCCCTATATGACTTTGACATAATAACCAGATGTATTATCATACGCCGTAGAAGGTGTCTCTATCATCCTCACTAGAAACTTCCGTCGCCGCATGTGCACATATTACTAGGTACAAAATTGGTGATCTAATATTGATTTTTCGGAAAGGAATTGATTTCTCGTTAAAACATATTTATTTGACTTACAATAATACTTTTGTTTTAGTTCAGGTAATGTCATATCTTAGCTTTATCGTGTACATAGGTTACATCATGATATGAATTAGAAAAATAATTATCCTATTGCCAATTTAGACTAAACTTTATGACACAGTTTGAAGAATAATCATTAAAAAAAATTTTTTGGATACATTTTTGGAACAAATTGCATTATGTATGAATTTTCTATCAATAATAGATTAATATTTATACTAGCGTTTAAAGTAGATAATAAAATATTCGATGCATGTTTTCTTAATCTTCTAGCATAATTAATATGCAATTTTAAGTTCTAATATTATTTTATTATCTTATTTATAATTTACGTAGTTATAATTTTAATAAACGCAAGACGCGTTTTGAACACAAGCTGGTCCTAATTTGGATAAAATGTGAACAATTTATGGCAAAAATGCGAAGAAAATTTGGTCAAAGTGTGGACTAACTTTGAGCAAAAATTGAACAAAATTTGGAGAAAACTTTGACCTAATTGGGTCAAGTCTGGAATAAACTTTGCTCATTATGTGGGCAAAATGTGAACAAAATTTAGACAAAGCTTGGACTAAATTTAACGAAAGCTTGCGCTAAATTTTGAGAAAATTTCAATTATATTTGTACAAAATTTGGACAACCTTTAAGCAGATTCTTGAGCTATTATTGTTTTCACCTCCTAGTTACGGGTGTTAAAGAATGTGAAATTTTATAAAAGTAGTAATGCCACATCTCAATAGCACTATCGAAGTGTAATTTGTACAATCTTAAAAACGAGCTACGTGTGTATAGTATATGAAAGATAAAGATCCTAAATAATCAATAAAACGTTAAACAATTAAAAAAATAGAAATGAAATAATTTACTAGATTTTAAGCAGGGTCCCAAAGTTTGGTCAAGGTGGAGAAATTTCATAATTCCCGAATGTTAGCCGTGCCAAAAAA